>JAPMOR010033400.1:153513-172548 GCA_026543865.1 Argiope aurantia
TAATAAAAAAATTTATCTCGAACATTGACACATACCTTAAATATACTTAAATTTAATGATTAAACATAATCAACAAGAAAGCTACCACTCTATCATTACAGCATCTTCAAGTAACTTAAAACTGTTATCACATTACATGTTATTTGTCATCACATTACCCACATGCCTTTATTGGTATGGAAAACAACCAAAAAGAGACAAGGAACTATATCCGGGAAAAGGCTTTCAAATAAATCAAGCTAATATTATCTAATAATAAATGAATACCATTCCATTTTAATTTAGAATTAAATTCAATTTCGAAGGGCTGTGCCAAGAAATTGTGGACGAGAAAGATTCCGAAACGATCCATGAAATATTGCAACAGAATTCGATATGATGGCGAGCATTTACCGGAACAAATCTGTTTTTGTTATTGAAAGCAATTAGAAGCGGGCGAAAACATAACCCAGATTTCACAACATTTTCTCCAATGCGGTCAAACACCATCATTTCCTTCTTTCTGCTCACAAAGACAGGACGAAAGAGAGGCCCACCTGCGCTCGGTTCTTCTCAACCCCCTCTAGGCAAAAACAAAAACCGGCGCCCTTCCTATCTATATCAGTTTCCTAATCTGAAAACTCCTCGTCTTCCACGAAAAAAAAAATAACAAATAAAATAAAAACAACAGCAAAAAAAGAAAAAAAACTTCCGTCCGTCTCGACACCAACCATTTTTTTTTTTTTACCCCGCATCCTCCAAAAGTAAGGACCTCAACTGCCCAATCTAGTTTGAAACGGAATTCACTGGATGGGGAAAATTTCCTCATACCTTGGTTCCAATTCGAGGGGCCCGCAAAGGGTAAGTTACTTCCAAGTTGTTACCGCGATGGGTTAGTCGCCACGAGGTTGAATCTCCCGTTATCGATTGCCAAACCTGAAACAAGTTTTATACCTGGGATATCCATCTTGCCATTCTATCGTTGATCGTGAGTTGCTTGGGTCAAAGGGCCAACGCTGTTGCCGCAGGAAATAAGACACGAGACTCTAATGGCAGTGTCAACCCGGCATTGCTGTTTTATGAAAGATATTGCCTGTTAGGAGCCTCTTTCAAGGCCTGGTGCTGTCCTGTCTGGGAAACATTTTGCAATAACTTCGCACCTGTGTGTCTTTTGCCTTAATATCAGTTCAATCACCCCAGAAAAAAAAAAGGACCGATTTTAACGTGCACTATAATTAATCCTATAGTCTGGATTCTCTGTTATCTGATCAAGGATTTTAACATCATCGATACCAAACGTCAAATTTATTTATTTATTTTCCAAATAACCACTGCACGTTCTAAAGGATTTTTCGTGAATTTGGGAATGAATTGTAAAGAATGAAAATATTCAGATGAAAAAAAAAAAAATGTGATGAATTGTAAACAAGGCAGAAACAGAAAATTTTGGTGCGATTGTAAAGGAAATAACTGCTTGTCTTATTTATTTAATTTTTTTTTTTATAAATGGTTAAAAATTTTAAAAGATTCAAAAAATTTCGGAAAATATTGACAAAAAAAATTAATATTTATGTAGATTCTTTACTTGCCGTTAAAATTTTATAAGTCCTTTTTTAAAAACAAAGACGGAAAATCATGCGTGTAGGGTGTGTGTGCAAAAGTCCGAATAAATAAAGGTTTTATTCCCTTTTTTTAATGAAAAATCAATCAAATAAAGTTTAAAATATTTTTGAAATTTATTTATACTCTTATTAGATCACGTAAATGCACATTTGAAAAGCTGAAAAAAAATTAATGACCAAATTATGAAGGTTCAGAGATGCACTAGAAATACATGAAGTGTGCCAAATACAAAACTAAAACTAGATTTAATTTAATTTAGCTTAGTTTGGTTAGCTTAACTAACTTCCTGTTCCATCGGCTATTTTAGCACAGACCTCATAATTTGTTATCAAATTAGAAAGATTGCGAAAAAAAAAGAGAACGGGGCAAGAAAATGAAGTTTCCCACCACCAAGAAATGCATACACACGCACAAAAAAATCTATTCAACAATAAATAGATTTTGGATGAACGTAATTGATTTTGTTATCACTGTGAAACAATGCTTGCGTGTCATAAAATCAGCAAAATGTATTACAAAATTAGTTAAATGACGCACATTTTATTAATATGACATTTTTAATTATCCAGTTTTATGGCAGCAAACCAAATTTTACTATAACTATTTCCAACTTTTTTTAAATTTTATAGGGCATTTGAATTATGTTTTAAAATTGTAAGAATATAAGTTTAAGAGTCATTATTGCAATTAGAAGATCAAAAAAGGAACCGATGCATTACAGTCAGATATGTTATTGTCAGAACGGTTTTGGTATTGTGAGAATCGTAGAATTAGACAGTATGTTCACTTTAATAGTGCCCAAAGGCTAATTTTTCAAATCAAATAGGCATGTATATTTCCAATTGAAAAAAAAATTTAAAATGACATAAAGGAGTCAAAGAAGTCTAAATTTGTATATAATTATCTGGTCCTATCAGTCATATTTAGTAAAATATTCTTAACACACCAGCATTTTAAGTTTAAAAAAATGTTAAATTTTTCTGTGATTAAAATTGGCCAAGTTATGAAGCTTTCATCTTGATTATTTTAAGAGTTCGATAGCCTCTATTAGGCTTTTTGCCCATAAATGATTTAGGTTTAGGAATTTTTATGCATATATATTAGGATATAAATGCAAGATAAACTCTAAATTAAAAAGAAAACTTCTTTAAAACAAAATATATTATTTTTAAAAATTAAAAAAATATATATTTAATGTGCAAAGATTTTAAAACAATACAATCGAAGTAATTTTTAATTGTTTTGCCTATTTTTTCCTCATTATCATATAAAAATACATTTGAAACAAAATTGGAAATTATTTTGTAATTCTATTTAAAATTTAATACTTAAAATATTTTATGTACACCTACTAAATTTTCATAGGGATTTTGCGCCTTTCAAAAAAACAAAAAACTAAATTTTTTTTAATATCTAAAAAAAAAAGTTCAGAATCACATACCAAATTCCATTTGTTCAAGTTTTTATACGATTGTATTATCATGTTTACATGAATGCGCATGCACAGATAGACAGACGGTCAACCAGTCAACGGATTTGTTTTCAAAGTTGATACCTGTCCACACTTAACTATGTTCTACATAAAACTATGTATTAAATTTTATACATTTAGCTTTTTACGTTTACTTTTTACTATCAATTAGCTATCATGTTCATTTGCGTTCGGACAGACAGACTGTGACTGAATTTCGTTCAAAATTTGAAAAGAATTTACAAATTTGTTGCAAAGATCACATACAAAATTTCATCCATTTAACTCAAAGTGTTTTTGACTCAAAAACAGATATAATTCCAAAAATGTATATTTTGGATTCAGATAAGTACGAAATTCTCGAAATCGGATTTTTTGTTGATTACAATACTTTCTCTTTTTATTCTTTATATACGAGTGAAGAGAAGATTATAATAAAGCCATACGCATGTTTTGATTCATGATTTCCTTTTTTTTATACTTCGTATGCGAGAAAGAGGAAATCATGAATCAATCAATATATATGGCTTTGTTATATTAATCTTCTCTTTCCTCAATTTTTTAAATTTATATCGTTTCTGTGAAACAGGGATGAACAACATAGAATAAAAACAAAAAGAAAACACTTTTATCTATTGATTAAGAAATAGAAAATAATTATTTTTAATTGAAATATGAATTAAAAAAATTGTAAAATCCTGACGCATATGATAGAAATTCTCTTAATTATATTAGAATTTTGATCGCATTTTTAATATATTAAAAAATTTAATAAATAATGTCTGAATAAATTCTTTTTGTACCCATTGTGACTTAATTTTCTTCATGTACAATTTTGAACTCTTCACACTTTTATGATTATATTTTGACCTACAAATTTTTGATAAAAATTTATTTTTTACTTTTCTTTACATTAACAAAGGCGTGTCTCTAAAATTCTTCTTTATTTAAATTTTTTTTATTAACTAATCATTACTATATTTTATGCATTATTATACAAATTGTGGAACTTAAGCAATCAATTTTTTTCCTAAATTCATTTCTAGATTTTAACGTTCATATGGAATGAAAATCGAACAAATCTGTTGTCATTTTATAAAGTTCTGAAAATGTAAAATTTGCTGTATTATAGTGAAAAGGAAACAAAATTTCAGAATTCGAGCATGCTTGGAAATGAATGAAAAATGTTTACAAATTTCTATTTTTACATACATAATACAACTCTAGATAAGTAAATATTTCCAGATGATCAGTTCATAAAAAAAATTAGAATTAGGAGGAAAGAAGTTAAATAACAACAAGTGAGAAAGCTGTATAAGAATTGAAAGGCTATATTTTAATATAAACTATTTTAATCTCAAGGACAGCGACATGAAACCGGGAACTGCATTGAAAATCAGCTACAAAAAACAAATAACATTGCAAATATAATGCTCATTTTTATTTCATCTGCGCTGGTCAATGTTTTTGACGCCTTCTTCTTCTTTTTTTTTTTTATCTTCAAGTTTAAAAAAAATGACCAACTTGGTATTCATAAACCCTATGACATTTGATGAGATTTGTTAGACAAAGTTATTATTACATTATTATAACCCTAAAAAAAGAAATTGTAACGATATGTGAATATTCATCGGGAACATATAACTGTACCAAATTTTAGAAATCTAATATGTAAGAAAGGGAATGAAAAATCCATTATAAAATTCCATCTTTTCAAAAAGTAATGAAGTCGTATTTAATAAAAGCATACAAAAATAACGAATTTCATAAAAAAAGAAGTTTTTATTAGCGTACTAAATTATAGTTTTTAAAAAAATTTCTACCTTTTAAGAAAATTATAATTATACAATTTTATAATTCGTTGTTATAAATATTATGAAATCATGAAAGCGACTTTTATAAAATTCATTACCAGGTGATGCCACTCAAAGAAAATCAAATTCTAATTAAAATTGATTGAATAGTTGACTTTGAAATTCTTAAAGGGTAAGATAGTGTATTGCCATCGAGAGCCTCACAAGTGTTCAAAATTTGAAAACTTTAGCACATTAAAGAATAAGGAGAAAAAATCTGTCATAAAATTCTATCTTTTCAAACAGGAAACAAATTAAATAACAGTATACAAAAAATTTTACAAAAAATAGAGAAATGGAAAAAAAAAATTATGTCATATAGAATAAATCCACTTTGGCATCATCAAATCAGTCAGGTTTCGATGCATTCGAACAGCTGCAGTCCCTCCCCACCGCTATCCTTCTTCATCCTTCAAATTTTTTTAAAATTACAGTTTTGCAATTTTTCAAAATTTTGCAATTAATTTACAATTTTACAAATTTTTAATTTTTTTCATATTTTCAAACTGTAAAAATTTACAGTTTTGTTTTTAGAACAACATGTAATTAATTCACCTTAAATTGACTACTTAAATATATTCTAAACCATAAGCTCGAAAATTTGAATAAACTCTTCTCACGAAATAAACCTATTTACACATACCTCGTTATGTTGTCGCAGATGGGATCTTATGGCTTTTCCGTATCCTCTCGTTACCAAAAGATCCATATTATCTAATCCAGCAGCAATTACTTTAATGAGGATTTCGTCACCATTCAGAATTTTTGGTACTGGTAAGTCGGTTCGAACTTCAACTGACTGTGGAATTAAAAATCATCGTTATAATTCTTGATGACAAAAGACAAATATCTTGATCAAATATATCACAGAAGTCTCAAACACTATTGATTAAATTAATGCATCCATTTTTACTCTAAAGATCTGATTACTTCGCATTTTTAAAATTTGGATTTTCAGCTTGGCATTCATGTCAACCCATAGATTTAAAGAGTACAGTTCAGCCATGATATAGCATCCAGATAATTGAATGATTGGCTATCGAGAACAATAAATTTAGTTTGTGTAGCCCTCATCACGACTGGCACATGTGTCAGTTCCTCAAATAGATATAAGACCGGTCATCAGCAATGGATCCATTTACAGGGTAATACCTTTATTGTTGCACCCTCCAGGTAGCGAGAACCTACTTACATATAAGGTACTTCTCACCTCCATATTTGAAGTATTCTTCAGAGGGATGAAAAATCTAAGCATATTGGCTTAAAATACCATCTTCGGGAATATTAGAAAGAATTGTTTTATTCAAAAGTTTAGATAAAATCTACTATACTCTCTTTCAGTTTTAGTCTTCTGGTACAAAAGCGTTCAATTTTAGCCTGACCGTTCAGAAATGCTCATTTTCGTCTGCTAATTTCTGGTTTAGCTTAATATAATCACATTATACTATTTAGAAACTATATTTATTACGAATTTTTAAACTATATTTATACTATTACGAAACTACTTTTGATCCTGATTTTGCGATCTTGAACTCTGGTCACATGACAAGAATGCCACCTGAGAAGGCCCCTACCCCTTTGTAAGCTTCCACAACAGACAAACGGGAGGACGTTTGCTCCAAACCAAAACTCACCACGTGGAGTCAAACATCCGCAACTGTGTTTGTTTTTATTAGCCACGTTGGCTTGGTGATCAGTTTTCTGCCCCTCGGGGGCAAGGTCCAGGGTTTACGATCGATTTTTCCAAAGGTTCGACTTGTAAAAAAAATACGTGCGTATTTAAACTAGGTAGCGTGAAGGTGCTGAGGCTAGTGTGGTGAAGAAGCTATGCAAAAGCGAAGGCTTAAACATCACAGATGTTTACTCTTTCAGTTTGAACATTTGCTTCTTTCTACCGAAGTCTTCATGCTAACTTCAAAATGAGAAATTAATCTTACAAATCAAATCATTTGCTGCATTCATATATTGAGCATATTTACAGTAAGTAGATTCTCAGAAAATTTTGTATTCAATGATGGTCTAGGAATTTTTTTTAAATTATTATTTTTCCATCATAAGCTTCCAATTTCATGCACATAATTACTTAATAAAAATTTTCCGTTTTTTTTCATTAAAAAACGGAAAATTTCTAAACGGAAATTTTTTAAATTATTCTGACAGAAGATAAAACCATGATTTTATTTAATAGATTATTATTATTATTATTATTATTTTACATTCACGTATACGAAGTGTAGAAAAAGTTTAGTAATCGTCAAAAACTTCGAACTCGAGATTTTGACGAATCTCCACGTTTCAGACTTCCTTGAGTTCGAAAACATATTTTTGGTATTATGTCTGGGAACAAAATAACTCAAACAGTTTTGAGTCGAAGGTTGAAATTTGACACAAGACTTTAGCTCAAATTTGTCGATTTCTATCTAATTTTGGAAAAAATGCATTTAAAAGGAGTGTATATGTCAGGTTGTAGGAAAATAAATTAATTACATAGATTCAGCTTCTAAATTGTATGTTTGCATCAAATTTTTTAAAGAATTAATCGTACATCGGTCTCTACTTTTGCATGCATGTAAACGCAATGACATAAATCAATGAAATTCGGTTTATGTTTGACTACAACTGCAGTTTCTGTCAAATTTTTATTTCAATCGACTGCAAAAAAAACATCCAAAATACATATTTAGGCTTTAAGTTCAGTTAAAATACTAGATTCGTACCAAAAATTTACATTTCATCAGATATCGTAAGATCAAGGATCTACTGTCCGCCAATATCATACAAAGCAATCGCACGCTTACCCAGGTCCGCAATTATTTCAGATCATTCCCTCTGGTTTCGATTAGCTGACCATATGATATATATGTAATGATATTTTAAACTCTCAATTTCAATTTAATTAATTTCCAAGATTTTATCTTAATTTAGCCCATAGTAACGTCATTCTAAAAACATTCTCTTATTTCGTGATCCAATTCCACTTTCTCTACTTAATTAATTCAAGAGTAGCTTTGTAAAATTGCTGAATCGGCTAAAAGCCTAACTTCCCCACACTCCGAGTGAAGGGACAAAATACCGCTGATGAAACAAATTCTTTTTTGAAAGATCCCTGTGTTTCCCCTGCCTCTTTGGCGCGTGTAGCAAAAATCCCTATCGAAATTTTAATAATATATTAGCACTGTAAAGAAATATTTTCTCTATCAAAATCTCAGGTTATATAAGACCAGGGATAAAATGTTCAAGAGTGTTTTCCTCATTCCTTTCTGTGTCGTTCTGTGTGCTCATCGCTTGTACATATGCCTGCTTCTTCAAAATGAAATAAAACGACGTCACGAAATCGAAAGTCTTTTCACTGTCTTCAAAACTGCATCCTGCTTCACATAAAATAATGCTTACTTATATGCCATTTGAATTGGCTTCCCGCGCTGCCAAACTCCCGCGTCAAGATGTTGTCACAAACAGAAATTTGGATTAATTAATAAAAATTGATTTGATTAACTAATAAAAATGATTCTTTGATAGGATCAACACTAAGGATTCTTCTACTACGAAACTGTCACTGGGTCAATAAGACCCAAATAAAGACTGCAGGAAAATCACAGCTTGGTTCACAACAACTGTAAAATATATATATATATATATATATATATATTGTTGGATCATGCTGAAGGGATTGGAAGAATTGACAACGAAAAAAAAATGATCGAAACTGTGAGAAGAATTACATTACTTCCAAAAATAAAAAATTCTAGGTGCAGTTGCACAAGGTGCTTGAACTATCCCCCTTTTCTCCAATGTGAGAAATTATAAGACGTTTTAGACTTTCCACGATTTTAGATAAGGGTCAAGATATTCGTTTTATTAGAACGTGATCAACTTGTTAAGCTCTTCGGCCAACACAGTAAAGCATTCTCATGAATTATTCATAAAATAAAGCAATTTTGTAAATAAAGCCAGTTGGTTTCGTGCGAGAAAAAGCGATTTCAAATGTTTCGTATAATTGTAATCATAATCGGTAATAATCATCATCATTTCCCGTTAACTCCCAGACAAAAACCGCCAAATCTTAGTTATAGCTTGATTAAGAATGAATTTAAGTTCCAAAATGAAATAACAACAATATTTCAGCTTGGTTTCTAGTGGAAACAAATGATAATTTATCATATTATTATGATCATAATCGGTGATTATCGTCTTCGGTACTTTCTTATTAATGGAACCCCGCCAAATTCTAGCGACAAATAGCCGAATAATTTTAATAACTTTCAAATCTTAGTGATAATTTTGAATATTAGTATTAAAATGGAATGATGCCAACATTTAAGACTTGATGACGATTGCGTTTTGGTTAACAAAGAAGTATTGCATCTTCAAATAAAAATTATACAAATATATAAAAGATGGTCTGCTTAGTCGAGGGCTATTAAGTGATTAATGCAAGAAAATGAGTTCGTTTCTTCCAGCTTTCAGGCCGAGCTACTCTAACGAACAAAATACGAGCCTTGGGTATTCAACCTGTTAACGAAGAGAGGAGGAATAAATTTCTCAGTACTGTTCGGATCTTCTAGGCGACTGCTGGATTTTGTTTGAAGGGACGGCGCTAAAGTGCTTAAAGATTTAAGATGACTGAACTCCACTTTGAAAACAACAATTAATGAAGATTCAAGTTGAAAGTGAGCGAAAACTGTGGATAATATCAATATTTAATAATGATTCTAATGTATTTATAAGAAATTGATATATTTGGGCATGTTATAGTCTTAAACGTCAATAACCGATAGGCTATGCATTGATACTTTTTTATTTCATAGGAAAGAATTTTATTTCATTTAGATTTTTTTTATTGTTCAAGACGCATAGAAACGCGTGTCATATCATTTACCTATGATTAGAGCGAATGTACTTTTCTAAAAAAAATCAATGTTTCTCCACTGATTATGGCAATGTGCAATTCTCATGCAACGCTATTCTAAGCAGATTCTTACAAATTGCTTCTGATTTTATATTTCTGTGAAGTTCGTTTTTATGCTGATAAGTCTCTTCCCTTCCTTTAGTCTATTGATTTTATATATACAGATATGTAATTCCAAATAGCATCCTTTACTTATCATATTCTTAACACTCTAACACACTTATATTCTTTAAAAATGCAGTCCAAACACTCAAAAGAAAACAAATAATACAAAGACAACCATCTATCACTACATGTTCATCGTTTAAATGTTTGTGTGACTTTCGGCCTTCGATGAATAAATAAATAGTTACTCATTTTTGCAAATCAGTTGCCTGCAATAAATTTATTTTTCAAAAAATAATATGAAAAAATTACCCCAAGTCCACCATACGACCTGATGACTACCCCTTTCATACGTGGCACTCGTCTTTGCTTTCTTTCAAGCTGCATAAATCTTGCTGTATGAGTGAAAAACAAATCCAATCCACCTACTAAACTTATGGTTGCCACTCCAGCCATACCAAAGAGAACGGAAGGAGAAACTGAAAATAGAAATTATTTACTTAAGTCCAAGAAATAATAATAAATAAATCTTTATTATTAAACATGGTTGAAAAAAATTCAAGATTTCAGATTTTCGTTTGAACCATTTAAACAATCCTGATGATTTTCAGAATTTTTTTCGATTTTGCTAACAAACTGAAGTTAAAATATAGCTTTACTCCGATCAAATAATAAAATTAATAAACACATCCAAATAAATTCCACTTAATCAATAACTCATTGAAAAACGGAGAAATATTGCGAATGCTGTGGTAGAACTAGCGCGCATGCTCTACCACTTTTTCTAGTATATTTGGATGATATACCGCCTTCTTTTCGAGTCTGCATCCACTGATCGTAAAGCGAAAGAAGATGTCAAACCCTCAAATGAAACGATAAAGTCCGCAAGAGGAATCTTTCCACTCCTGCCTTTGAGTGTAGCAACATATTATATTAAGTTTTGAATTTAATAGCATAATAAAAGAAATCTATTACAAATTTTATGCATTTTCTTTACAATGGATTGGGTCGAACTTCAGTTAAAAATCCATAGTTTTAGTCTCAAAATGTCACATGAAATTTTATTTATATAAATTGATGCGTTTTTGAGTTATTAAATTCACCTGCACGCGAATATATAGAGCTGCAAAATGGTCATCCCTCTAACGGATTTTGTACAAAATTTAATATTCGTTTACATGTTGGATTAAGAAACTATGTACCAAATTACAGTTTTCTAGTTCTTTACGCTTTTGAATTATCGTGCTCATGTGTGCATGAACAACTTTCCTTAAACGTATTTCGTCCAAAATTTCAAAGAAATCTATATAACCAGTTGTAAGACCTAATATCAAATTTCGTCCCTGTAGTTCCATTCGTTGTTCAGTTTTCATATTCATATTCAGAGTGACCGACCGGCAGATAAACAGAATTTCAAAGACTTGAGGATCTAAAGAGTAGAAAATTATCAAAATTTGGTCGAATTTTTTTGACGAATACATTGTTTTTCCATTGTATACCTCGTATGTTTAAATTTAAAAAGGAAACATTGATAGTTAGATAAATGAGGGGGAGTATATTTTTATAGTTTCAACCTCCCAAATGAAACCCTTCATTTAAAAAAAAGCTTTTTAGAAAATTTATCAGATTTCGAAAAATATTTAAGATAAAAGCATACGATTAAAAAACCATATCTTTAATATTATCGAAAAAATATTCATTTGAATATCACGCTAGCCATGAAAGTTCAATAATATTCGCTTGACTGTGTTGCAACAAAAAAAAAAAAAAATGAAGACAGAATCAACAGTTATGAGTTTTGACATAGCAGCTATCAAAATACGCTGATAGTGTTAAAAGTTTTTGTTCTCACTAGAAAGAAGGGATTTTCAAAGCGATGAATGTAGGAGATGGGGAAATACGAGACTTAGCAAAGGGATAAACAGTAGGCGATAGTAGAAAAGGGTGGGGTAGAGGCGGACGGACGATGGGATGGGCAGTACAGACTGATGAATTTTTTTTTCAAAGCTTTCCGATTAGAAAAATAAAACTTCTTGTAAATACAACTACGAAATGAAAAATAGAAAATTGTTGAATGTGCATGTTATGACTGGGACGACGTGATTTAGAGTTGCATACCAATACTATTTTTGAACAAATATTATGGAAAAGATAAAAATTAAAGTAAAAAAGGAATGAGACATGAAAGGGATTATTCTCAGAGAAAGAATCCATCATATATACAGGGCGTGAAAAGAATCCGTCAATAATCGTGGGTCAAAAGGGTAATTCCTGAATCATTACAGATAGCCATATACTGGAAGAGTGGTTTAAATGAGGAGTTACAAGAATAATATTTTATGTTGTTTCAATCAATAAAAATGCTGCTGAAAAAATTACAAAATCTAGAACTTTATACAGTCTCCCGGTTCTATTAGTAATATTTAATAAAATATGGAGACACTTATATTATAAACACTTTTTTGTGATCAAAATTGACCGTGTTATAAAAACACATTAGTTTAGACTAATCAAAAGCCAGCCATCTTGAAGAAACGGAATCCCTTGGTTGAATGTTCTTTTTTGAAGCAGCCGTCAAATTAATCTAAATTATCTTAAAATTGTAATATTCAAAATTTTGTTATTTGATCAGTTTTAGTTACAGAAGAATTGGACTATTTGTAATTAAAATATCAATACATCAAGAATGCTTTACTTAATACGATTAATCGGTGAATTTAGACCTCGTTATTTTTAACAGTACGTTTATTGATTACAATTTTTTACACCATTTAAAATATTTTCCCATTAAAAGTGTACGCCTTTGTGTAACAGTTTAAAATTATGTAACGACGAGTAGAGTGGGCACCCTGTATAAAAATCATATACAAATATGTTAGTTAATTGTTTATGTAGCACGTTTATTATTAGTTCTATAGATATTCTGTTTTGTTTCTGTTGGTCGGATAATCGAAAACAGTAAGCCACAAGTACTGGCGTGCTAGGTGGTCCAAAATAATTTATATTGCTCAACTGTAATCGCATAATCAGTTACAATAAGGTAGAGTAGGTATATATCAATGAAAACATAAGATAAGGTGTTTATAACTAATTTAGCAATGAAGTCGGAATCAACTACTTAAACAAAATTTATGAAGCAAAACGTGAAATTTTTAACTATACATTGTATTTACATAAAAATTATTTAGATTGAATTAAATCATTCACCTAAATTAAAAAAAGCAGTATTTTCTCTGGTAAATGGCTCTTTTAGAGTTTTGAACCACATATTCTCCTATCTAGCATCGAGTGCTGTTCCTGAAGGGTTTTGAAAAAAATATCGCTCGTGTTATATCAAAATTCCGTATATCAAATTTGCTAAAATATTTTATTAATGCAAAATTCTTATATAGATTAGCTACATCTCTCTCAAATTAGTATATGATATACGATTGCTGTATGTTTCATGTATGCACTGGCATTGTTATATGTTAGTTATTCCAACTGTTACATCAAAATTTTATATGAGTTGCTTTGCACTTTTAACGCAAAACATTTTGATATAACATTGACGACTTATAAATTCACTATTACTTTCACTGGTTGGGACATAGATTTCAACACTTTGGGCTCAACTGAGCGAAGAATTAACATGAAGAATACATAGAAGAATTAACATTTTGTTGAATAAACAACATAAAATTAATTTTAACAATTTTGGAAGAGTAACAACTAAATCTGGGCTTGCTTTCAAGCTGCAAAAAACTCCATATTGTAAAGATCATAAAGAAATGCTCCCAGCCAAGTGGGCCCCTTTATGGCACATCCTATGCCACGACCCACCCATATCTGGGTGAAAATACTCATTATCCGATTGCCCTTTAGCCCTTTAAGGTGTACCATTTAATATTACTAGGCCTCGGTGTCTCTACAGTAAATTTAATAAACTATGTTTAGGTGTTTCCAGACTGTAACGGCCCCAAACGAGGTAAAATTGCAGAAAGTTTAAGAAATGAAGACTCTTCTTTAAAGAATTGCCATTTCCTATGATATCAAGAGAGCAAATGGCAATTTCTTAAGATTGGTGCTGGGTAATTGATGAGACAAGAGCGGATTAAAATTTGAACCATGAACAATCAAAACTCTTTATAATATTATAGAACAGAGATTAGTTAATTTTGGAAATAGAAACGTCAAACGTGTCGCTCATTATAATGTGTAAAATATTTCAGAGACATAAACATAGAAAAGACAATTTAAATTCGTACACGATTAAGTAAAATTTTAACGAACATGTTTATTCGTAATAATAAAATGTTTCTAAAAGTATATTAAAGAATATAGGAGAAAAATTTATTTGCAGTGATTTTTCCCATTTGAAAATTCAGCTACACAATCCCATTTGTGTTAACCCACGATTTAAATTCAGTTTATAAAACTATATCAACTCACAAAATAACGTTGCATTTAGCTGACCAACCATAAGTTTGGGGGCAAATATTCAATGCTTCCAGAAATAATAGACATTTGGTTACTGATTATATATCGTTTGCAAATGAAAATAAAAAAAAGAGTAAAAATATCTTTTGCAACTAAAATAAAAAAAGAGCAAAAATTCCACATCATAATAATACCAATACTGATATTCTTTATCTTCTGTAATAAATAAACGAATTATTGAATGAAACGAAATAAATAGACTATTTTAAAAAACAAAGAATAAAATGTTTGGCGGTATCTTTGATTTCTCCCCCTCTAAAGAAAAGAAAAAGGAAAGAGAGATCGTGATTGATTTTCTCTTTCAGTAAATCCAGTTCTAACTATTACAAAAAGAAACGAAACGTAAGAATTTTAAAAATATCAATCAGGTTGAAGTTATGTGGAAAAGATTTCAGAATGTTTATTGTATTTCATAGTTTAGAAAAATGTACAAAATTAATGTATTTAGTTATTATTACTACTATTATGATTCATTTTATGTTTCTAGTTTATCTTTATTTTGAAACGCCAAGTTTTAAACAGGCATTTTTGTTTCAACCGTGCAATAAACTCCTCACATTTGACTTTTCTAGATTTTAGACATAAGAATATTTATCCCCATTTTGTGGTCGCTATCTACAGCTTAAGAAACTCTTTTATTACATTTGTATTTTTCTACATTCATCTAATTTAAACTGAAAATTGTGCAGATTCTTAAACTTTATTCCTTTCATGAATTTTTACTATTTTCACATATTAAAATAAAAAACAATAAAATTAAATATAAAAATACTTCCATGTTTAATGCCGGTTTTTGCATGCATCAAGTTAGTTTCAGATTCAAGGCTATATTTCAATGATAGAAAGACATCCTAAAGGTAATAGAACTGCGGTTTGACAAATATTTCAAAATATAGAAAAGGATTTTCACAATGATAATAAAGAAAGCAGAATTTGTATTCAGCGTGTTTTATTTTTACTGATGTATTTTAATTGTCTATCCTCCTTATTCATAATAATTAGTCATTACTTTCTCGCTGAAAGAAAGTCTTATAATCGTAATATAGATTTCTATTTAAAAAAAATCCAATAAGAGGAAATGCGAAAATATGAAGAGCTAGATAAATAAAATTTGGTGCACACGCTTAACATCTAAAATAATTAATCTAATAAATCAAATTTCGAATCGGTTGAATCAAATTTCGGATCACATCCGTCAAAGGGTTGGCTGCCTGTTAGTTTTTACTTCTGACAGGCTGCCTGTCAGTTTTTACATCTTCTGTTTTCAGTCAGTAAGCACAATAATTCAAAAGCGTATCATCTCAGAAAAATAAATTTGGGCTTATAGCTTTACCGCCGAAATTGTAGATTATTATTGAATTTTGAAACAAATCTTTCAAAATGTTGACCGTCTGTAAGTCTGTTTGGTATGATTTTAAACACAATAATTAAAAAATGCAATGACCGAAATGAAACTTGATATATGATCATGTGACTAAATTGCAGTTCTATGTCAAATTTTGATTTCGTTTGGTTTAAAATAAGACGTTCAAAATACATGCTCGATTTTCTTGTTTTTATATAATAACCGCATGCCAGTGATTAATCGCCAAAGATCCCGTGCTAGACTCCTGCAAAAGATCAGTATTTATTAGCTATTGTCCGCCAGTGTGATGCGATTAATACACAAGTGCTCGCACTCTTTATTAAACATTACATTACATACAAAGTCTACACAAGTATGTGTGACTTTGAAAATAAAAATCTGAGCATTTGACATTCACACTGCCTTCCTCAAAGGCCACAATTTTATGCATGAAAAGAACATCTTTATTAGAGTTGTCGAGAAAGTTTTGGGGAACATTCCCACCGGTTAATCATTTAATTGGAAAAAATTGAATCTTAAAATCGATAATTTATTAAACATATTTCAAGTCCGTTTCAATCTTAAATTCTAATATAAAGATTAAAGTTAAGTCTTGAGTAAACCTGATTATGCTCTATTCAGGTCGATACCAAAAATTTACCTCTTTGATGGCCGTTAAAATCGGAAATAAATTTAGATTGATTTTTTTTCTTGGGGGCCTTATCTTGACGTGAACACAGCCTGACTCTCCTTTTACAATAGAAATAAATTTGCGAAAGTATAAAAAATATATGAAAATAAATCAGCGAAATGGTTTCCCCGAAACATTCTGGCATAGCCTATGAAATGTACTTGTGTATTATTAATCGCATATTAATGGTGAATAATTTATATATATGAAACGCTAATGTACGTGACTCAGAAATTGCTCTTATTACTCATTGCCAAATGGCAACAATCAGATGTAAACAAACCATCATAGAAATTTCAGACTGTTTCATTGAACTCTTTACAGCTTCATTGAATTCAACGTTTCACTTAGCTATTTAAAGGAGTTGCAAAGTGTAATTAAAAATATCCTGGTGAGAGTTTGCCGTGTCACTAAACAGTCCACTCAATCACAGGATAGAAGATAGATGTTTATTTCTTGATTTCTATTATAACAGAAAGTTTAATGGAGCGCAAAAATAGGCTTAACCATCACCTTGTGGGGAATAGGTATGAAACTATAGAAATTGATGGCCATATCTTCCAAAACAATTATATTACACAAAGCATCTTTGTAATGTCTTAAAACTTAAAAAATTACACTTTTAATTATATCAATTTCACTTCCGTACTATTTCTCTCTTAACTTTAATAACATTTTTTATTCAATTTGATAAACAATCTATAGCAAAGTTTTTAAGAGCGAAACATTTAATTGTGTGAGCTTTTGAAATCATTAATTACGTAATAGGATTTTCATTTCCGCTTCAATTTCTTAATAAATACACTTTTTTATTTGCAGTAAATTGATTTGATTGATTTCATGTTTTTCAGTTGTATCAAATGCTAAGAGGATTTTTTTTTCATTCCTTCCATTTTAATAATTTAACAACTTAAAAAGTCAATAATCCGCTCGAATAAGTTGGTAGTCAGAGGCGGCTAATAATTACGAAAGAGCTTGTAAATGTATTATCTCTGGGGATTTTTTCTTGCCCATTAATTGCAGGGATGCTGTTAATGCACAAGTACTAGAAAACCGAATAACTATTTTAGACACCTTCTTTTCCGAGCGATTGTAACAAAATTTGTATAGAAATACAATTGTAGTAATGAGATCACATACCAAATTTCATATTTTTGCATTTTTGAGTTATCGCGCTTCTATTTTTGTGAAAATAGAGTAAACTCTTTAACAAAAGTGATTAACCTCCAGGGGACACCTCGAAAAGAAGATGAGATGCTTCCGATATGGTGGTTGGATCTCGGCACCGTGGAAGGTGCACAAAAAGCTGGGGGATCTGGCTCCTCCCATCAATGACGCGACGTACTTCCTTCGGGAAGGATTATATCGTGGGCGGTGATGGCCCTTAGCACTCAACCACAGTTCCCGCCAGTGTTGTTGCTGCGGTCCGGTCATTCAGTTTTCTTTATCCGTGTGCCTTCCGACAGGCAGTCATATGACTTAACAGATGTGATTGAAAATGTGATGAAGATCGACACTTTCAAAACTAAAACTGAATCAAATTTGATTTACCTGCATTGTTATGCTTTCGAATTATCGTTATTATTTGAATGCAAAAGTACAGTCCGACAGACGATCAATCTCTTGCCGGATTTGGTTCCAAATTCGATAGATGTGTGCACTTAAGATGTTAAATCTATTTATCAAATTTCATTCATCTAGCTATCTTCGTTTTGTAGTTATCGTATTAATTTATTTTCGTGCAGCCGGAAATACAGACTTCCTCTGAATGGATTTCGTTCTAAACCGATAGAAATACACAAAGTTTGTTTGTTTAAAGACATACCAAATTTCATTCGTCTAGCTCAAAACATTTTTTGAGTTAGCATATCCACAGATTTACTGACATAATTTATAAAAATATGTTTTTTTTGTTTTTGTTTTTTTTGATTCAGGAAGTCTGAAAAGGAACAATTCCTCAAAATTTCGAGTTAAAGTTTCAGGCGATTGCAACAGTTTCTTTGTATGTTTCGTATACTAGAAAGAAAAAAAGCAAACAAAATATGAAAATAATTTAAAAACCTCGATTTTTACTGAAAAAAATTTTAGGTATTGTAATGTTCTAATGTCTGCCTTATAAATCTAAAAGAATTTTGACGCAAAATTATTTAAACAAAAAATTTTCACTTTTTTTCTTTTCTCATCCCTTATCAGAAAAGAAGAAAAGTTGCCAGAAATGTGTAGATTTCTATTAAATTTTGAACGAAATCCATTCGCAAGGAATATGTTTGTCTGTCTGTTCGTTTACAAGTGAACTAGATAACATCAAAACGCAAAGATCTAAGTAGATAAAATTTGGCATCCAGGTTTAGCATCTAAAATATGGATCTTGTCGAATTTCGAAACAAATCTGCAAACGCTTTAACTGTCTGTCGGTCTTTATTTTTTTATGCATGTAAACGCAATAACTAGTCAACAGAATGACTTAAATCAATGAAATTCGGTATTTTATCTTGTGACTACAACTGTTAATCCATATCGGATTTTGGTTTCATTCCATCGGCAAAAAAGGCATTCAAAATACGGATTTTGGTTTCATTC
>JAPMOR010033400.1:172558-248907 GCA_026543865.1 Argiope aurantia
TTCCATCGGCAAAAAAGGCATTCAAAATACGGATTTTGGTTTCATTCGGTCAACAGAAAAGGCATTCAAAATACGGATTTTGGTTTCATTCGGTTAACAAATAAGGCATTCAAAGTACGGATTTTGGTTTCATTCGGTCGGCGAAAAAGGCATTTAAAATACGGATTTTGGTTTCATTCGGTTAACAAAAAAGGCATTCAAAATACGGATTTTGGTTTCATTCGGTCGGCAAAGAAAGCGTTCAAAATACATATTCGCACCATAGTTAAAGTAAAAATATTACATTCACGCCAAAGATCTATATTTCGAAACTATTATTCCTTAATGCCATGCAAGGCATTTGCAGTCTTACCCAAGGGTTCCTATTTTGTCCCCACCTTAATTGGAGAGTATACGAGAAAGTTTCAGGGTGATCATTCCTACTAGTTGAATTCAGAGATCAATCAATGGAATGATGTTCGTTTTATGTTGTTCTAATTAATCAAATTTCTTACAACGTTCATGAATTTATTTACATGAATTTCTTATTTTTGATTGTTTTAAGTGGTTAAAATAATAATGTATCAAATTTTCTGAGCACACAACGATTCGATGAAACACTTTAATAGCGATAAAAAAATGCTCTTAAAATTTTTTTTCCATGTCCTTTTGACTCTTTTTATATGAAATAGCCATTTGCATATAATTCCTATTATGCAGCCATCATTACTATTATTAAAAGCAAATGCGCGTTTTTGTTGTCTTCCTGTCGATTGGAACCTAACAAGGCAGTTTAGTTATATTAACGTCCCGTTTGAAGCAACACTAAGGCTATTTTGGGACGGACCTCGTAATTTTGAACCGCGGTCAGATGACGAGGACGACACCTGAGCTGGCACCCCCCTCTCCACACCACACCAGCGGGAGGACGTTTGGTCAGGACGGATTTAACGTGCAACAGACCCCCTTACACGACGGCTCTTCGATGGAATCGGGTCTCGAACCTGAAACCCTCCGGGTCCGAAGCCGAGACCTTACCACCAGACCATCGCGGCCCTACCTCACAAGGCAGACAAAGCTGTCAAATGTAATCAAATTATACTTTTGAGGTAGAAACATGCATTTTTGAACAATTTTTTTTAAAGTTTAATTAAAATTTTAACTAAAAAGTCAGCAACATTTCGCATTTACATTATGAAAAACTCCAGAAAACAGTGTTTAAAATTCCGAAAACAAATATTTTCAGTTATATAAATTTATGCAGTTTTACCCTAATTTTAACAAATTTGTTAAAGTATTTTTAAATATGATTAGATGCAGTGGTTTTCACAGTTGAAATTTAAGTTAAACCTATTTCATTGCTACATCAGTTCTTTAAATAATTTTTCTTCTATTGTAAAAAATCATTATATTTCAATTATTTTTTTCATCAAAAATTTTACTTTGCTCTTAAGTTATGGAGTGTAAGTAAGTTATTTTACTGCTTTCCAATATTAGATTTTCTTTCTAACTATGATTTTAAGCATAAAGTAATTGCATTTTAATTTAAATTTGCATGTAATATTTATACTTGTGTACTTGCATTGTTTAAGAGGTGTTAAGGAAGGTTAAAGGTGTTATTTTTAAAGCAATAAATGTTTATAACATAGCATTTCATAAGAAAATGGCGATTCTCTCTATTTTAAGAGTTAAAGTATCTGTAATAATTTAATAATTTATTATTAATTATTACAGGTAATTATATAATTATTTAACAGGTTTTCAAAGAAGATTTTATTAGAGGGGTTTTCTAAGCTATAGATGTTTATAACACAGCATTTCATAAAAAAATGTTGATTTTATTTATTTTAAGAATTAAAGTAGTTGTAATAATTAATTAATCTTATTCATTTATGTGATATAAGATTAAATGCAAAATTTATAATCGCTTATAAATGCGATTATTGTAATAATTATTAGCATCATGTATGGTTTTAATTGCTAAAAAACCGATATTTATATATCTAACTATTAGGTATGTCCGGCGTTGCTTGGAAATAAAATCCTTTATTGTATAGTATTTTTAACATAAAAACTACTTTTATTTGCAATATTTTAATATCAATAATAAAAGAAATATTTTATTTGCTCGCGAATTTTTACATTCCTTGCCTTCATCTGAATTTGAGTGGAAGAATAATGTTTTTTTTTAAGACATCACCAAATCGTTACTCCAAATTTTACACTACTCTAAACATTACATTTCTCTCAAACAGGTGATTACTTATTGATCATTTCGGAGAAGATGCAGCTCAAGCAGCTTTTAGCAATAATTCTTTAATCTAATTAAATAAATTTCGGAATTATTTTCAAAGCAATAAAAATGTTTAGAAAAATATTTAATAAATTAAACAGAAACTTCAAAAAATTAAGTTGAAGTGGTTTAAGTCTTTATGTTATCTAGCAGTGGAATATCTTTAAATTTCCTTCTTTCAAAATCGTCTGTTGCTATTCAATTATTCCTTTTACTGTCTTAAGCGAATAACTCTTCTTGTCTCTTTCTTAACCAATCGACTGATTTAGGCTTGCTTTTAAGCATCATAGAATCTCTACTTTAAAATAGCTAAAAGCACTATCGAAAAACTTGTATTAACAAAGAATTTTTTTTAAAATTATAGAGGAGTAGATCACAGTAGACAATTTTTTTTGTTTAATTGTTATGTTACAGTGGAGTATTTATAAATTTCCTTCTTTCAAAATCGTCTATTGCTATGCAATTATTACTTTCCTGTCTTAACTTTTCTTTCCATGATTTTTTTTTCTGTGAAATAAATCAGGATGATATAATTCATGCTCTAGATTAAAGGATAAATGTTTAAAAAATCCTAGTACAAATATGTGAAATAATTAAAAAATAGTATGAAGGAAATATCCACTACCATGCAAATGTACATGTTAAACTCAGTACAAAATCTTCAATGTCTCCCCTCTCTTCTAAATTTCTCAGTCATTATCGCTTTTATTAGCAAAAAAATGTCAGATTAGTTATAAAAAATGTATTAAAAAAATCACAGGCTTCTTCCAACCACAATAAACAGCGGAATGAAAAGTTTAAACCCGCTATAATGATTGTGACATCATATATTTTTTTTTGACAGCTACGTTCTTTATTACGCAATAGTTGTGAGAAAAGTGTCCATCAACAATCAGTTTACAATACACCTGTTTTGAGTACAATTTTTTGTTCACTAAATGTTACGATGGAAATTTCCATCATGCAAAGAAGGGTTAAGCGAATTACTCTTCTTGACCCTTTCTTGTTGTTGTTTCTGATGGCACTTGCCATAGGCGAGCCCGCTGATTTGAAATCAACGATTTTAAGCCGAAAGGGAACGTCTCTTATTTTTGTAGCGCCAACTAGGGCCAAAAGTACGATTTTGCTACTCACGCATCACATTCGCTTGCACAGCCCCTTTTTAGAGGGGGGGGGGCACAATCACACATCTCACAGATAGAACAAATGAAGGACAACCATACTCGAACCCGGGACGCCCAGATCACGGGGAAGACGCGCTACCCCTATGCCAGAACGCCGGCTGACCCTTTCTTATTTAAGCGATTGATTTAAGCTTGCTTTTAAGCATCGTAGAATCTTTACTTTAAAACAGCTAAAGGCACTGTCAGAAAACATGTATAAAAAAGAAATTTCAAAGAAATCATAGCAGAATAGGTCATATCGGAAAAAAAAATTCTATTTTATTTCTAATTAATTGAATGTTTAAAAAATTTTGTACTTTAAAAAAATGACAGCATTCTTTCTCTTGCCTTATATAAAAAGTATACAAAATTTGGTTGGAAAAAATGAGGAATTTACAATAACAACAACAACAACAAAAAATACATATATATGTGAATATAATTTAGCAGTTGCGTGGCCGAAGAGAAGAAATCTTTGAAAACTTCCTACTTGATTCATCCGGGAAGCATATTATGTACTAGAAACGATGATGAAACTGGTGTCCGTTTACATCCCGGTACAACAGCAAAAGAGCAAAAAAGACCAAAATTTTCCCCTCTCTGGTTTTACCATGAGATTTTGATAGGGATTTCTTTGACACGTGTCGATGTAGGCAAGGGAATTTAGGTATCTTTAAAAGAATGTGGTAAACATGTGGTTAAGGATTTTTATCCCTTCTCTCAGAGCGTGAGAACTTGCTGAATTTACAGTTTTCTAGAGCGTGTTAAAAGTAATTACATAAAAAGTGGAATTGGATCAGGAAATAAGAGGACATTTTAGAATGAAAATATAGGTTAAATTTAGATAAAATTAGAAAATTATTTAAGACTGAAATCAGATTACGAGATATCATTACATATGCATAAACAAGACTTTTATTTATATTTTTTCCCCCAAGGATTTAAACTTTTTATATATCTTACATCTTATAGGTTCTATCAAGGTCGGATCAAAGACTGTTTTGCACCAGGGACACACTAATGAATCATTTTATACCGCAATATAATAAATAAGTTGTTGCAAAATTTCTCAGATTCTACATAATTGCGTCACTGACATTTGACAAAAAATCTATTTACGTCATGAAACTTAGACAATACTCTTGTATAATGAGCATAAACAATTATATTGCCGTAACAGCCACGAATCCGTCGAGCAATAATTCAGAAAAACATATCATCTAATTTGTTTATCTCCTGCATGAGCGGGTATGTCTACAACGTGACTACGAACTTGATATCTCACTCTAAAAATAATATTTTCAATTTTCGAAAGTTTAACGAAAAAGCAATTAGTAATTTGAGATGACATTTGTTATTGTCTTATAAGGTAGACTGAATAAGTATATTTCGTAGATAGATTTTTTACATCATCTTTAATATGTAATTGCACAAGGAGCAATTAAGAGAAATAAAATAACATTATGAAAAAAGATGATGGGAATATAATAACATCCAATTATTCGGATGTTTTGACCCTTGCTTGTAAACGAATCTTTCGCAGAGAGTACAACTCTTTTTAAGGAATAAATTGAATTAGAGAAGATTTTATAAACAAAAATATAAATTTTATTTAATATACTATTGAATTATGAATAGTATTTGATAACAAATAATTAACAATAAGCTTACTAAGCTCATAAAAAATTTAAAAATTTTAAAAACAGCAACTTTTGGTGAACAGCTGGTTCCCCAAGATTATTGATTTTTCAAGGTATTAAAAAAAGATTAACATGAATGTGTTTTTTTTAAATTTCAGTTTTATTTGATACTACTTAAAGATATGAGTTTAAATGGGTCATTCTGACACTAATTATAGTGGACACAAATTAAGAGCGTATATACTATAAAATATCAGCGGAAGTGAAAATCCTATTTCGGAATTAATGGTAAAAATAAGCGAATTTTTAAATTTTAATTCTAACAATAGCAAAAGCACGCCATTGAATATTTTGATGGATGAGTTTGAATTTCTTAACATTAAAAGCATCACAACATTATAAATGAAACAAAGAATTTTTGAAGTAAAGGAAAAAATCTGTACAGAAATGAAATCGATATCATTAAAGAGATTATTTTTTGAATTTTAAGATAATGCGAAAACCTTTTGGGGAAATTTAGTTTTGGAAGCCATATATTTCCAAAGGTAAGTCATAGCAAGTATCCATAGTGATGGTTAAGCCTATTTTGACTCTCGATTATGTGATTAATACTTATTTCTTAATTTCTTTTACATCTTCTGGCTGAATAAAGTATAAGAATTTTATTTAAATATCGAAGTACTGAATTAAGTGCATCTGTAAAAACGCTGAATAAAGCAGTTTGTTGAAACTTTCTTATATCGTTTTGTTTATATTTGATTGCTGCTATTCCGTAATCTATACTTACATAAAACTCGAAAATGTGTGTGCCGACAGGCATCGTTCGACCTACAGCTACCAAATTTGGCACATGCATACCTTGGAGGTCGGGAGTGTGCACCTGGGGTCCCTTTTTTGAATTTTAAATTAGAATTTTAATTATTAATTAAAAAGTAACTTTCCCACCAAAAATCTATTCATTTCCCCACTGCCAAATGAGTAAGGCTTCAGTTTTTTTCCCCCACGCTAAAAAGGATAGGCTTAACATATTTTCGACCGATTATTTCAAACGATTCTGTTTATTTTCTTAGTGTTTGATGCATTTAAAATTAAACATTGTTAATTAATCGATCTTTCAGATTCATTCTGAAGTACGTTCGAATTAAAATAAAACAGAATAAAGGAAATTAAAAATTTCTAATCTGTGTAGCGTTACCCCAACTGGTGTAGAAAATTCACGCATTTGCGTTACCATAACTGGCGTTGAAAATTCACGCATGCGCATTGTGTTTTGATTGTTGATAACTATTTTCAACGGATGCGGACTTGATTTAAATTATTTTTAGGTTAGTTTTATGCTTTTGTAATTAAATTGTATTTATGTATTTTTATATATTTTTTGTATATGCTTATAGCTTTAAGTACATCGTTTTTTTAAGTATTTTTTTTACTTGTTTCCGACCGATTATTTTAAACAATTCTGTTTATTTTCTTAGTGTTTGATGCATTTAAAACCAAACGTTGTTAATTAATCGATCTGCTCATGATGATCTGAGAAAATTTTGTTGACAAATTCTTGAGATATTACATAAATTAAGAAATATATTCTTTAGTGCCCATAAAGTTTAAACACTCAGTGACTCTGTTTTCTGTAATCATATTATTAAAAAAATGCTTTGTTTAAGTAAAAAATATTATTATATTTATTGCAGATTAATCCTTTCCACTTTAATTTAAAGCATAAATTCTGCGGGAGCTAATAGAAAATTAAAAAGATACATGTTACGTTATGACTGAAGGCCTTTATAATATTAGGAGTGAATTATATAACTATCAAAGTTTGAAATTTTGAAATATTTTGATGAAGAAGCTATTAAAGTAGGAATTACATAAAATATTTAATTATTAAAATTTTAATGAGCATTAAGATTGGCGAACTGGCTGGTCGCCAAAGGCGGCTAGTAAATAATAAGAGCGATTTCTGTGCCATGTACTTAAGCGTTTTTTATATATAGATTAGAATATTTTCATATATTGAGATTTAGTGCTATTTTTTTAATTTAAAAAAAACTAAGAATTCTATTCTAATTTTAAAGTATTCTTTTTAAATATCTTAAAAAGTTTTTTAATTTTAGATTATTTTTTTATGTTCTGTTTTCATTTTTTTAATCTTTGCGACGATTTTGATATCCATTATCGAATTATTTTCGTAAATTTCATACAATGACTCATTTTTCTCTGTAATTCTTTTTTTCAAAAAAGAATTAAAAATTAGAAATTTTTAATATATGAGGTCAAAATTTTCATTTGTGAATGATATATGAAACATTGTGTAGTAGGGTTTATACAAAAACAGACTTTTTGAAAAACCGATTTTCAAATTCAATATTTCCAAAAAACCGGTTTTAGCCGGTATTCGAATTTTTGTCAAAAAAAAAAAAAAAGAATAGGGAAAAATATTTAATTTATATAAAATAACGAAAAACAAAATTATTATCAAAGTCAAAATATAAAATAAAATTAAGGATTCATATACATATTACTTACACAAAATAACGAAAACTCAAACAAAAATTTCAAATAATATTTATATTATTTTCACTAATTTTAATTTCTCCTAAGAAAATAGGATTTTAAAACTCATAAAATATCCACTGAACGGTGGCTAAGTCTTGTGCTTATTTTAGAGACAATATTGCCTGAAATTGAAAATACTCATTCACTAACTACTGAGCTTGAGTTTATAGTTTTCATGGTGTCAAATAACAAATCTAAGTTTTTTGTTCTTTTATTCCTTGCCTCAAATAATGAAATAAGAATCGTTTGCTTTCAGTGTCTCTGGATTTGTAAGTTTTCCTTCAGGGTCTTGAAGAATCTTATGAATTGAATTTTCCATGGCTTCCTTCAAAAAAGCATTACTCGAATGATTAGTTTCTTCGATTTGCTCTTCATCACAATAGGTTTTCACGTAAGAATTCGGAAATATTCTAGACAATATCTTTCCAGATAACTTAATAATTTCGGTTTTTGAAGCTAAAGAAAGTACACTAGATTTCTTCGCTGAACTAGAAATGTTTTGTGGATTTTGCAAATACAGCAAAAGAGTTGCTAATTCTACTTCTCTTCTTTTTTGAACTCGTTCTTCTAAAGCATACAATAATTTGAAATTAATTTCAGTGTTTAAATTTTTTAGTTCATTTAACAGAAATTTAAATATACCTTCACTTGTTAATAAATTGGCATCTCGTCGCCCTAAGCCTTCAGCTGCTAGACGAATCGGTCCCAACCGATAAAATTCAAAATATTTGTTTGTTTTATTGAAGAAGAGGAATATCCAGGCGTTCCGGAAAACCGGTTTTCAAACGTAACAAATTTACTTAAAAAAAAAAAAAACGGTTTTTAAAACCGGGTTTGAAAAACCGTCAAACCCTATTGTGTAGTAATTACTTTTCTAGAATTTGTTATTAGGCATTTAAATATAAATCCATGCAGATTATTAAACGAAACGCCATGAAAATTTCCTTTTATTGTAAATAAAGAACATCATTGATAGTGCAAGCTAAAATATATTACTATACTTGCATAAGTATTTATAAACTCGAATCGCATTTATACTTTTAAAATTGTTGCTTCTTAAGATACATATACAATAAGATGAATCTTACTTATACAAACAGATTAATAGATTTATTATAAAAGTAAATAGTTCTGATATAAAAAGCATGGTATTTTTAATAAAATATAATTAAAAAGAGTAAAAATTATCTAAATTAAATTTCTAAGTCTATTATACTTGATAAGTTGAAATCTACATGGATGAAACGTATAATTATTTTTCTTTATAAATATTATTATGAGCATATGACAATTTATATTCCGATAAAATATATTGTATGCGATTTTTTTTATATAGATGAGTTATTTAAATGGTTAAAATAACATTAAAAAATGAGCATATGACAATTTATATTTCGGCCGGATATATAACATACGATTTTTTTATATAGATGAGTTATTTAGATGGTTAAAATGACATTAAAAAATGAACATATGACAATTTATGTTTCGGCCGGATATATAACATGCGATTTTTTTTTATGTAGAGGAATTATTTAGATGATTAAAATGACATTTTAAAAAAAATGAGCATATGACAATTTATATTTTGGTCGGATATATAACATACGATTTTTTTATGTAGATGAATTATTTAGATGGTTACAATTGCATTTAAAAAAAAAACAATTCTAAATGTATTTACTGATGCATTTCATATCATGGTAGTTCTGCTTAGTTTCTGGGTAAAAGATCCTGAAGCAATTAATTTATTATTCAGTGATGCATTAATTGCTTAAATATTTGCTTCGTAATTAGCTAACAGTAATAAATTAAATTCATGGTTGATCAAATGATAAAAAATGGTCGTTAAATCTCATATTTTTATAGAAAATCATTCAACCTAACGATTTTTTATAGTTAAATCTTTGAAATTAAATCCGTATTTTTCAGAATAATTTTATTTTGTTTAAACAAAAACGAAAAAAAAAAAAATCAATTCAACCAGTAACATAATTTTTTGTTCGATATTCTTTTATTTTTTCCCGATTCATTTTCTTGCTATTTGTAGCGATTAATACTTTCAGCGTATCAACAATTAAACAACTTCAGTATATTTAGCTGACATTACGAAATTAATTTTATCGGCTAATCAGCTTTTCGCCGAAAGCGGTAATATAATAATAATTCCAAGAATAATATAATATTAATTCAAGACCATTTTGAATTAATATGGCTGAATTTCGTTGATGCAGAGTTGAATTTCCTCTTTCAATGCAGGCGTGCTTGTGGGCCTATTGGCATAGATCGTTGACTTCAAATAACCCCATAAAAAATCCAATGGTGTTAAATTACACGATCTAGAGGGCCCATCTCAAATTTTTGAATTGTGGCCGCCAGACTTTCATTATTTTTGAAATATTGTTCAACAATGAAAACACGTAGTTCTATCGTGTATCGCTCCATTTCCATTAACCCTAAACTATTAGCTGTCAGATGATTTTTTCTAGGGTTGCCAACACTTTATTGCACAATTGGTGGCAAATTCAAATCTCGAGTTAATTTTTGGACACCCTTTATTTTGAAACCAATGAATATTGAAATAATCAACTTTTCTACTTTTATTATAATAACATTCCCTTTTGATGATATCGACTATTCTACTTCGATATATATTGAAGACTAGCCGCCTTTGGCGACCAGCTGGTTCTTCGGGGATATTACTTATGTTTAATTTAAAAAAAAATGACTTAGTAAAACTTCAAATACAAGATTCCATCAACAAATTTTTTAAGTACCAAATTGTCATTGATATTAAAACCATTATGTTATTTTAATAGCCCTGCATATTCTGTTCATTGTCTTCATGAACTTTACTAATAAATATCAGTCCCGTGATATCAAAGCACTATTACAAACGTAATTGTCCGGTTCATCTGTTTTCTAACTTTTTCGGTACTGTAATCTCACTTTTTTTTTTTATTCGTCAGGTAAACTAAACAGATATTAAATCGAATCTTTATTCCATACCTTTCAACGATGGAAGAAATTCACGTGGTTAAATGTTTGATGAAACAATGAAAACGGTTTGAATTTTAGGGCAGCGATTTGATTTATTGTTGAAATTAAGCAAAAAAGTATTTTTTTAAAATTAACATTCAGAAAAAATCCATGACAATTAAATTGATACAATTAAAAATACAATTTTTTAAATTCTGATGTAACGATGTCAAATTATTTTTGTGCAATAATATTTTCGTGAACTACTGCGGGAAAACGTTAAAAATTGGCTTAATTTTTAATTAATTAAAATTTTTAAAAAATCACTCCGAAATGCAAATTCCCACCTTCCAAATTATGTCTATATCAAATTTGGTAGTTACAAGTAGAGCGCCAACACATAGATCAGACAAACAAACGCCACACACATTTATTCACCTTTATTATTAATAGAGATAAAGTAGCATTAAATACATAGCAATATCATAATTTTTTAATAACATTTAGAAATCTGTATTCAAAATATCCATTTTGATACCATTTAGGAATCTGAATTAGGAATGAAAAATTAGTTATCTGTTCAAGATAACTAATTTGGCATTCTAATATTATACAAATTAGAGTCTAGTACATTAAATCTATTTTGACATCAGACAGTGTCGAATATATGGACTTTTTTACATCCACTGTGACGATATATATATTTAGTCTATGTTGACGATATCATCTAGAATACTTTTATTTTGAAGCCACTTCACTGACGAATAAGCTGCATTGAATAATAGTAACTTTTTAATAACTTCATGAAATTTGCATTCAGTTGAGATTATTGAAGTGTTAATTTTCCAAAATGTCAAACTATGTACTACTAACAAAATTCCATGCATTAATTTACGAAATTAATTCCGTTAAGAAAATCTTTATCTTTAACAATGATAATGATAAATAAGATGGCATTCTGTAGGCCAAATCGCTTGGCCTATCACAGAACTAGCAAACTTGACACTTATATACTTTGGAGAATAAGAACATGCATCCTTGGGCAAAATTTTTGAAATTTAAATAAATTGAAAATTATGCAGAATTTTGATATCTTATCACTAGAACTTCCCAAAATATTAAAGAACAAGAGATTTTAGTATGAACTTAAAATTCAAAAAATTATCATTTCAATACTATTTCTGCCATATATTTTTTTCTATTTCTAATTAATCTTATACTATTTTGTGCCGTATATTTTTTTATCTCTAATTAATCTTTAAAAAATATTTCAAAAATTAATTAAAAGTAGAAAAATTATACAATAAAAAATAATGTCATTGAAAAGATTATTTTTTAATTTAATATATTTTACATCAATATATTTTATTGTTCAAGTGAAACTCAATTCGTTTTCATTGTTGTATTGTTACTAATAATGCATTCTGACCTTTTTTTTTTAACTTGCTGACGATTAAAATAAATACAATGATTCTGCGATTTTCCAATAATATGTAGGTTTCAATACAAGGTAAATTTTTAATCCATTTTTTAAATTTTTGTTGTACTTACAATTAAGGGGTTTATCAATAGAATGAAACAATGATGAAAAACAGTTATATATTTTTTTAAAATATATTTTACATTTATAGAAAAGTGTATTCATTTTTAAATACTGCTGCTCTTTTCTGTGATAGAATTGGATATATAAAGATATAGATAGAAAATTAGGGAAATATATTACGCAATATAAGGGTGTAAGGCTTTTAAAATAGCACGAGTTATATGAATACTAAAATTTGAAAAATATTTTGTTGAGGTAACCATTAAGACCAAGTTATATGAAATGTTAAGCGAAAATTTTTAGCACCCATTAATTTAGGCGAACCGGTGGCCAAAGACAGCTAGTAAATAATTATTGAAGCCTACAATTCATTTTCTGCAATAACTATTATGAAATGTTGAAATAAAGGAACATTTTTGGCACTAAGAACATTAAACATTGGACACTGAAATTCGCTTGGAGGACTGAAGACGACTTTTTTGGAACCAGGAACTAATTTCTAACTTGCGATCAATTTTGAACTATTAATGATGATGTGAGAAATGGCTAAAAATGCTGCCTCTAGATACAACTCCTTTCCTCAAAGATATCTCATTTTTTTTTTTTCCAAAAATGACACGGTTGCTTTAAAAAGTCATCATCTCTAGGAAGTCGCGTTCCACGAAAACATTTCCAGGGCTGCTAGATTCTTATGAAATAATTGGGGCGAAAATTCCGGTTCTTGGAATAATTCAGAATCAGAAGGCATCGAGTTGCTTTTCGATCATTTTTTCAAAATAGAGACTGTGTTCTCTCTATATGATTTTAAAGATCCTTTATTCCGTGCTTATTAGAAGATAATGAAAAGTCTTTTGAAGAAGAATTAATTTTCACATTCTTTTTCTTTATAACACATAGCTGTTAAAACTCTTTTTTTTTAAAAAATACCCGAAACATGAAACTTACGAATAATGCCGAACAGTAATTAAAATTATAATGAAGAAGTTCACGGTTTGAAAAGTTTGTTTCGGTCGTCCTTTCATGATATTTTTGCGTTTAAATAACCTATACAAGTAAAAATGGAATTTGTAAATATTTTTACGCTAGTGAAATGCAAAGTACTCAATAAATTTTCTCCAAATTTTGTTCAAAAAGTATAAAGAAAATATTCAGTGATAATTAATTAATAAATTAGTTTTTTTAATTAAAAAATTGTGTGTAAATCGTTTGAAAAGTTTATTTTGTCTATAGAGTTGTTTTTCAAACCGAATGATAATTCAAATTGTGTAAATAATTATTTTAGTTGTATACGAGCTACCATTCGGAATTTATTATCAAATTTTTAATCATTCTTAAAAAAATGAAAAGAATTAATGTACAAAAATACCTTTTGGAGGTTTTTTAAAAATCGTTTGGTTCAACTGGATCCGCGATATAAGAATTTTGTGTCTTATGATATTTTATGTTAAATATTTTCTGTATTTAAAAAGTTTTTAATGTAAATTATAAAGCAAAAAATTCACTTTCATCTATTTTACAATCTGTAATTTATTAGTTATCATAAAGTTACTTATTAACATCTCTTAATTGTGCTTACAATCTGTAATTTTTCGAAAAGATATGAGATATGAAAATCGTTTGATGTAACTGATCTTCTCATATTAATCTGTATAAATAAAAATGAAATTCGGAAATAGGAAAGATTTCTTTGGCATTTATTTTAATATTTTATTAAATTTTGTTAATTATTTGTTATTATTAGATAAAAAATAAATCATCAAAATTTTTGTTAGAAAATCATTAATATTTCTCAAAAGTACGTAGATAGCGAATGGAATCTAGAACGGTTATTTGTAATTATCTTTAAAAAAATGAAGATTTTTCCATAATTACCAATAATTAAATTATTGTGTACAAATACCCAATTTTCTATTCTATAGTAAAAATTCTGTTTCCTGATTATTTTTTTGGATTTTAGTAATTTATTGATCATATTTTTGCATTGCTATTCTAGTCCTTCAATTGAGTTGCGGTTCAAATTAGACGCAAAGCTTTTGCAAAACCATTTCCTTAATATCTTCTGCTGGATAGACGCGAAACTTTCAGCAATCCATTAGCTAGCTTTCGTATGTAGATAAACATAATTTAATGCTGTGTTGTTTAAACTAGTATATCTCTTGCCATACAAAGATAAAGCAATATCGTCGGTAGACATGAGACGATTGAAAATCAGTTTTATTTGAAACACGGCAATTTCCAATCCATTACCTTTTCTTTGTAAACAGATAACTGTTGTTTAATGTGACTACCGACACCAACCAATATATCTTTTACCTGAAGATAAGTAAATAGAGTCGGATGGAAGAGAAGTCAGTTGCACAAAATTCTGATTTGAATCATTGCCCATCATTGATGAAATCGAAGCAGAAAAAAAGAAAAGAAATAGAACTAATGCATTCCCAAACCATGAAACTGCATCTCCAAGACTTAAGTTTTTAGGAAATATTTCGGTTCTTTTGAGGTGACTCTCCTTGACATTTTTAATCTTTAGGAAATATTTCGGATCTTTTGAGGTGACTTTCCTTGGCATTTTTGACCAATTGATGTTTTGGGGTAATCACTCAGTAATTCGTACAGATGATACAATTCTTTTTTTTAGAAAAAGGAGATTAAATTTATCCACCATGTTTAGCGACATTTTGAAAAAATTGTCAATAAGTATTTTGAGATAATTACTCTTAAATTTGTAGTATAATAAGTGCACAAATTTATTCTTCACTCGTTTCTGGAAAATTTACTACAAGCGCTGAAGCTATTTTCAGAATAAAAAATTCTTTATTCTAAAATTATTATGATTCTAAAAATACTTCTAAAATTTGAATTCTATTTAGAACAATATGATTATAATTTTTAAAAAAAAGAAAAGAGGGAAATAATTGAATATAATAGGGAATAAATTTGTATCAATGATATAATTATTGCATAAACAAATTCGATTCTGCCTTCGTTTCTGCGAAAGTTTTCTTAAAAACGCTAAAATTATTTTTAGAATGCAAATTTACAAGCAATGGTATATGAAATTTCTAAATACACTTTTGATATGAAAAGTTTAATCGAGAAAAATATGAAAACGTTTAGTAAAATAAATAAATAAAAATAAAACATAAAAACTTCTATTGTTTTATCATAATATTAGAACACGGTATACATTCATGAAATTCGTTGCTGGAAACATTTTAACAGCATGTGCATCCGTCATATTCTCACTATCAGCAATAATAATAATCAGGATATATAACAATCCACCACCATCTGTAACGTTGGTCGAGGCTAAAAATATCCCCGCCTTTTTACTTCACACCAGGCACACAGAAAAAATTATGGAATGAATTATTGTACTGCTTTGATATCATTCGAATGAGGGGCTCACATTTAAACTTTCAAATGTAATATTTAATTTCCGACGAGGAACGAGGCTGCACTTTATTTTGTTTCTTTTTAACAGACCTGCAAACTTGGGATATTCATTTATAAACACCTAGTATGCGAGAAAGTTCAAAACAGAACACTTCAGTAAATTTATTTTGCCGGCGCACATTCTGTCCAATTTAGAGAAACATTAGTATATAAAATCTTCCACCGCTATCTGTAACGCTAGGCAGAGTTAAAAATATCCTTACATTTTTTGTCTACATCACTATCAAATACAAAATCCTAATCTTTTTTTTTGGTGTCTAGTAACTAAAGCAGTTAGTTTTATGTTTAAATTGACTGATTTATCGGCGTGCAAATAAACCGAAGCATGAATAAACAGTAAAGCTTAACGATGTAAGATTTGCAATTTTTATATTTTTCCTGGGCCATTATTTTCTCCCTTCATGGACGAAGGTTGTTATTAATATTTTCGAAGGTTGTTATTAATATTTTCTTTCGGTATTTTTTTTTTCATTTTATAATCAGCTTTGCATTTTTCTTCTATTAGAAGATGGCTATTTATTTTAATGATTAATTTTGATTTGAGAGTTCGTGAAAATTATAATAGAGAAGATGGCATTGCAAGATAATAAAACTCCTAACGTTATTATATATTTACATCTAAAGTGCATTCTGTGACAATCAAATCTGAGATATTGTTAATAGGAAAATTTCTCTTCTAGACGGGTTCATCTTCGAGTTAGAAATACTGAGCAATAAAACAAAAAATTCTAATTATAGTGACTCTCTGTGGGTGATACGCAGTTATTTGAATTTTTTATCCACAATGATAGAGGTCTTTTATTTACAAGATGCCTGTTATAACATACAAAAATTCCATCAATAAAAGCATTCCAACGTTTTTAAATCATTTTTCTTTTCAGTTTTTTAAATCCGCAAAATCAGATTCTCATTGCAAGCAAGTAAAATAGGTTTTAACTCTTTAATTAATAATAAGCCCAATTTATATATCTTCTAATCATATATGTTGTGAAAAAAAAAACCACAAAGATGTTTGACCTATCATTATTTCTTCTCTTCGATTGAAATCACAGCCATTCAATACCTTCGCACACAATAGCTGATATACTCAGAAAATATCATTTAATGTTCTTCAAAGGCTTCCTTCCAACTAAGTCTTCATTTAATGGAATTTCTTGAAGCTCGAAGTAATGAAAATCGTGTTTTTTGACCGAACAATGATCACAAATGTGATTGTTGATATATAGGGAGTTTCTAAACCCCTCTTACAAACATCGATAAGAGTCAGAATCGCAAAGAAAGGAAAGAAGTCTCAAATGTCACCTTCCAGGATAAAGGTCACCTGGAGACACAGGGTTTCAAAGTTTTTTGGAATACGATGCTTTATCTTTCAAAAAACAAATTAATGAATAATTATTTTGAGTGAAAATGTCCAGACAAAAACTAATTTCATATGTTGAAAAATTCTGTTTCTGATTATTTGTATGTAGCTTAATAGCTCATTTAAAAAATATTATGCAGTTTTTTGTTCAGTCTGAATTGTAAATGTTGGTTCAATTAAATATTATAATCTGTGCGAGGTAAAAAAAATATTCTGTCGATATCAATCTCTGATAAAAAAAAATATCGTTTGCAAAACAGAATAATTACCTTTTATTTGGTTGTGAAAACAAGCATTTTTGGACTTAATAACGAAAACGTATTAAAAAGTAAATAATTGCACTAAATTGCTTAATTAATAAATAATATTAATAACATTAAATTATTTTAATTGTTTCGGATTTATTTTTAATTATCATTAATTGTTATTTATAAAATTATTTAATTAATTCATTTAACTTATATTGGTGTTATTAGTAAAAGGAGTCATAAAGAAGGAAAAAAAATGTTTCAAAAACACTTTGGGAAGTTTTTAAAAAGAGGACAAAATATACATACAGTGGTTCTCAAAAAAAGTGTTCATACACTAATGAATTTTATTGAATTGATTTTTATTATTTATCCAATAATTAAAATGTTTCAGAATGAGAATTTTATAAAAATATCAATAATCACAACTTAACAAAATACTTTATTTTAAAAATATATAAAAAAATGTTTTTTTTTTTTTTGTTTTGAAGAATCAAATGAAACAAAAATATTATCTCAAAGAAATCTTCATATACTTTAAAAAAATCTATAAATATTAATAAACATTGTGATATTTCGGTCAGTTAGTGCTTAGTAGGATATTCTGCAGCATCCACATTGACTTTGAAATGTCTAAACATTGAGTGCTTTAGGTCTTTTGCTGTTATTGCTGTTATTTCTGCATCAATTCGCCTCATTCTTCCTTCATTATTGTTTTTTGTTCGATTTTCATATTAATGTTGTGCCATCGTAATTTAACTTCCAGATGCCTCCGTACGTGTCCTATTGGGTTTAAATCCAGCGACTGAGGTGGTGTTTTCAGTTTTGGGGGACAATTTAGACACATCGTAGGCGGACATTGAGAACGGTATGTTTCGTATCCAAAAATATAACAAATTATCCTGATAATCATTAAATTATTTTAAATTATTCAGCCTGATAAAAAATATTGATTGCAATATCCAAATTTTTGGTTAATAATTTTAATTTGTCTTTTGAAATATTTAAATAAAAACCATTATTCCGTCAATGAATACCAAATTACCCAATCTTGGTGCTAGGTAATTTGCACTCCCATGCAAGAAAATTATATTCCCATACAAAACTCCCATTATCATGCATTAATATTTCTACTAATTTCTTTGTATTAAATTGTTCTTTTCCATACATTTATACGCCCATCAGAACTGAGAAAATTAAATTTGCTTTTATCTGCTAGTAAGACACGGTTTCCATTACGTTTCGGTTTTATTTATCGCTGATTTCACGAAGGAAAGCGTAAGCTTTTTATGTTTTGTACTAACAAAAATTGTTTCTGGTTTAAATGTTCAACGTAATCAAACTGATCAAAGCACTCGTTTGACAGTTTCTGATGAAATCGAAAAAGAAAACATTTTGGTACACTCCCAACGTACTTAAAAGTATTTTACAGCTTTCAAACATGCTGTTTAAAAAAATGGCTATAAATCAGTTATTACAATCAGGCGACTTTGCTGGCCCACATTTTCTTACTTTGTTTTCAGATAAATTTTCTTCCCGAAAGCGTTTTATCATAAACTGGATTGTAGAATGGAATAAATTTATTAATTTAGCAGCAGGCCGAATTGATTTGCCATTATTATCATGAAACATAATCACTTTTCGAATACTTTTTGTTGTTTCCTTGTCACTATTCATTTAAAATAATAATTACAGAGGGTATTTACACAATTTTAGAACGATTTCAAGGTTGTTTAATTAATATTTAGTCTTTTTTCTGAACCATGTATTTGCATCGAGATTTCCATGATAGAAGGACTCTTCATAAAAATTCCAGAGGTACAAATGACCATTCATCTTCCTCTACGCTCCTGAATTCATCAATCGCTGTGGGTTTGCGCTTAGAAAGAGTTTTTTCCAACACAGTAGTCTATAAAAACAACATAAATAAGCTTTGGAATGATACATTGAAAAGTTATATATGCCATTCCTGTATCAGTGTTTATTTTTTCAAGAAACTCAATGATACTAGTATTTACCGAACTATGACTTGTAGCTTTGTCTTAATGAAGTGTCATTCTTAGAATGCCATTGGGATAAAGATACGGAATTTTCTCGGTCAATAACGGACATAAGATTTTCTCCTGATAATATGTTGAGCTGATTTTAACATTTTTTTTTTCCATTTTTCTTATTTTTAATTTCCCATTGTTGGAGACCCGGCGACAATCATAAATCCCTCCTTTCTTTGCAACCAAGCTTTCTCTCGATGGTAAATATACATTGACCTTTGATCAAATCCATGCTTCATCAAGGTCACAATGTATTCCCATTTATTTCCTGTTAAATAGTTTTCATACTGGGTTCTACAAACTATTCTACTTTGAGCCATATGCTTTGGCAAAAGCTGGTGAACATTATGTTTTTTTATATTTTTTAAAATTATAATTCTTGATTTATTATTTTATCTTAAAACTTTTAACATGTAATTCTCGTATATATATAAATTTATTTATTTCGTGTATTTCGGAAATGGCTCTGACGATTTGGATCAAATTTTATATTTACATAAGGTTTAGCTTTTAAAGTTTTTCTATGTAGATGTCTTTCCTAAAAGAAAACGAGATTTTACACACAATTTTTTTTATAACTAACTTTTACAATAAGTATATTTAACTTTGATTTCGCCGTGGTGTGTAGTGCAGTATAGTGGTCAGAACAACTTGAATGACACGTGATTTGCGAATTCCAGTCGCGCTTTTTGTTTTATTTCTTTACTTATGTATTTATATTTGATATTTTTGCTTTTTAAGTTTATCTAATAGGAGTCTTTCCCGATAAAATGTGATTTTACAAGCAAAAAAACTTTTTTATAGCTAACTATTAGAGCCTTTTTCTATCTGCTTTCTTGCTGACAGTCATATAGCGCCATCTTGGACCAGATTTCACCACGGTAAAACTGAGTGTAAGTTCAAAAATATGAGTAATGATAGATAAACTATAAAATGAATACTGTAATATAGCAGATTATATTGAATAAGATGTTAAACTAAGTGCATTCAAGATTTTTTTTATTTAAATGATCAATTTATATGTAGGTAAGATTGAAAAATATTCATATGTAATCAGTATGTGATTCGTATCTAAATATTTTCTCCGAAAAAATACGATTATAAGAAAAAAGAAAGCTGCCGAGTGAAGTTTGGTCTTCCAAATATTTTGTTATTGTTACAGATGTACATAAAGACTTTACAATTGATTTCTGCATCCGCGGATATTCTCTAGCTACCAACGATTTCTTTCATAAATATTTGAAATAGTTAGTACCTTTTTTTGGATTTTCGTTTGGAGTCTTCTTTTCATGCAGTAGTAATGATTGACGGTTTTTCCTTTTTCAGTTAATAATGTCGCTTATTTTGCATTTAGAAAATTTTATTCTATTCATTTTTCAATGTTTTTGAATCATGGAATATGAATATTTCTCTTTGGAAAGCGCGAAAACATATCCTTCAATTCACAGCTTGTTTACATGCGACATTTAGAAAGAAGAATAAATCTAAAAGAAGCATACGCTGTTTCTCATTTCATGTAAAAAGCTGTTGCCAGAAATTTTTATACAAAAATATTTTTTTTAATTCTTTGTCTCAATTTTTCTAAAAATGTGTAATTATCCTCTATTTGTTTAAAAAATTAAACAAAAAATAATTAAAACCAAACGATTTTTTAAATGTTTGCAAATGCAAGAATAAAAAAAAAGTGTGAGACGAAAATTTTACTTACAAATTCATCCGAAAATTGTTCGATGTACGATCACTTTTGGGATGCATTTTAGCTCTACCTTCTTGCATTTTCATTTTTATTACAAAAATAAAATATTTTTTTTTCGCAATTACATAGCGATAATATGAAAAAATTCTAGATATTATATTCGAATTCAGTTTCAGGCTATATCGCGTTTCATCATATTTTTAAAGTATACGAACACTTTTGGGAACCACTGAATTAAATGTTCCCCATAAAAACGTCATTTTTAAATGTTCATTTTACGATTCATTCGAAAACGATTTAACATATGTTGAAAATATGCCGAACATTTTCAGGGTGAAAACAGCTGTTCTTTTTTTTTTTGTCATCTATTCGTGAAGCCACATTTAACGATCTGCTTTTGGTAAAAAAAACTATCTTCTGTAAAATATTTATTTTTGCCTAATAACGTATGTTTCAATTCCTAATTATCCATTTTGAAATGGAATATTCTTCTGATTCTTATTTTAGACGAAACTCTTAGATGCCCATCTTGCATAAAGACGAAAAATTTCGCCTGCGTCACAAGGCTTAATTAAAGAAGCGTTATTTTTTAAAAATCAGAAACATAATTGATATTTATTGAAGACGATAATTGCTTTTATTATTTCAAAAGAGAAAAGGTTTCGGTGCATTTTCTACATTTTCGAATATTTTAAGCAATGTTTTCCCTGGTAGTTTCGTCTTTCAGATGATATTTACAATTCAGCAGCTATTCTTAAGGTTACGAATACTTTATACTCATGAAAGTCTGCATTTTTCATAAATAGTTGCGAGGGGAGGATGGATTTACGCCTCTGTAACAAGAAGATTTAATAAGATGTTTAACTTACATCATATCATTTCATTTACTTTAAAAGTTATTATCTGCAAGAAAACATAGTTTCTATTAGGAATATTAAAAAACTATTTTTTTAAATTTAGAAATGAATAAATCTTAGTAAATCTTTCTCCTCAATTCATTGGCTTTGAAAAAATCTAAAAGAAACTGCATATTTGTCAACATTCCACTTCGAACAATAGCAAAAAAACTTCGCAAAATTTTAAATGTTATGACATGTGTATGACACAGAAATTGTATATTACTGTATTTGGTAACATATATAACAAATAAAGAAAAAACAATTCAGCTATGAATTTTTAAAATTTTATTCACCGAATCGATTGATCGGTGTTGTTATATAAAATAACTTTTCTCATGATCCCAAAACTAAAGAATTGAAAATTTTTGAAAAGTATTTATCGATAAAAAAAGAACTGAGGTTGATTCTTCAAGAAAAAATATTGGAGAACAGTTTAATAATAGCTGAATAATAATGATTAAAGTTAGATTGAGCTCTTTATTTAATACTAGCCGCCTTTGGCGACCAGCTGGTTCGCCAATCTTAATGCTCGTTTAAATTTTAATAATTAAATATTTTACGCAAGTCCTACTATAATAGATTCTTCATCAAAATATTTTAAAACTTCAAATTTTGATAGTCATATAATTCACTCATAATATTATAAAGGTCTTTAGTACTATGTAACGTACTATGTATCTCTCTAATTTTCTGTTAGCTCCCGTAGAATTTATGCTTTAAATTAAAGTGGAAAGAATTAATCTGCAATTAATATAATAATATTTTTTACTGAAACAAAGCATTTTTTTATAATATGATTACTGATAACAGAGTCACTGAGCGTTTAAACTTTATGGGCACTAAAGAATATCTTTCTTAATTTATGTAATATCTCAAGAATTTTCCAACAAAATTTTCTCAGATTCATCATGAGCAGATCGATTAATTAACAATGTTTAATTTTATATGCATCAAACACTAAGAAAATAAAATGAATCGTTTAAAATAATCGGTCGAAAACAGGTTTAAAAAAACTACTTACAAAACGATGTACTTAAAACTATAAGCATATACAAAAAATATATAACTAACATAAATACAATTTAATTACAAAAGCAAGCAACTAACCTAAAAATAATTTAAATCAAGAATCATCCGTTGATAATATTGTCAACAATCGGAACACAATGCGCATGCGTGAATTTTAAACGCCAGTTACGGTAACACAAATGAGTGAATTTTTCTACGCCAGTTGGAGTAACGCTATGCATTTTTAATTTCCTTTTTTTGTGAGTTATTTTAATTCAAAAGTACTTCAGAATGAATCTGGAAGATCGATTAATTAACAATGTTCAATTTTAAATGCATAAAACATTAAGAAAATAAACAGAATCGCCTGAAATAATCGGCCGAAAAATGTTAACCCTAGCCTCATTACTGTTGGGGGCAAAAAACTGAAGCTTTACTCATTTGGAGGTAGTGAAAATGGAAGATTTTTTGGCGGGAAGTTAGTTTTTAATTAATAATTAAAATTCTAATTAAACATTCAAAAAAAAGGGACCTCAGGTGCACATTCCCGACCTCTAAGGTATACATGTACCAAATTTAGTAGCTGTAGGTCAAATGGCCTGGCCTGTAGAGCGCCAACACGCACACACACATTGAGCTTTATATAAGTACTAGCCGTCTTTGGCGACCAGCTGGTTCGCCAGAATTACCGCTCGTTACAATTTTCAATTAAATATTTTAAGTAACTGGTCTCTTAATAGACTCTCAAACAAAATATTTTTAATCTTCAAATTTTGATAGTCATACCAAACTTATACTGTTGTTTAGATTGTTTCGTTCAATTTACTATATATATTTTGCTAATTTGTTGTCATTTCCGGTAAAACTTCGACTTTAATTTAAAGTGGAAATGATGAAATTGCAATTAATATAAAGATATTTTTTAATAAAACCAAGCGTTTTATTTTATTTATCACCTTTATTGTTATTTATTTATTATTATCATTGAATATGAGTATTGCAAACAGGATCGTTCGGTATTTAAGTCTTATGTGAACTACAAAATATTTTTCATAATTTATGTAATATCTCAAAGAATAATTCAACAAACATTTCTCAGATTCAGCATAAAATTCAGTTTTTAGTTTTGCTTTCAAAAGGATGGAAATGAAATCAATAATAATATTTTGTTCCGGCCTATAAATATATTCCAAAAATTATGAAGTCTAAATTTAATGCAGTAAGGTAACATATTCTGAGAAATATTCTGGACACACCAAATTTTAAATAAATGAATGAATGTTTCCATTTTCCACGATCAACTAAGACTTATTTATGAAGTTTTGAATGTTAAAAATTTAGAAAAATTCAACATTTTCATAATTTTAGGCCAATTAATCTTGAGAAACTTGCGCGCTGATTGGCGTATTTTCTTTGAAACGATCGATGGAAAATCTAAAATTATCCTTTTTTTACTGAAAAGTGAATTCAAATTTTCATAAATCAGTCAGTTTAAGTGATTGATTTAGTTGATTGGAAATTAACTCTTTTTATTTAAAATATTAGTATTTCAAGAACATTTTGTTAATCGTGATTTCCACAGCAGAAGCTTTATGTAAAATCAAAAATTCGTTATTTATTAGAGCATTTATTGAATCAAGTTACATAAAATATAATCATTTTCCATTTAGACCATTTTAGCAGATCTGTGTTTTACTAAAGGTTTACAAATTAGCTGTGTGGCCCTGATTTGAATGGATATCCTGTTCATGTTAAACAAAACTTGCCTTAAAATATAACTGATTAATTGGATTAATAATATAGAAAGTGTAAAAGATCATAAAATAATTTTTCTTTAATTTATTTTTTAGACAAAATAATATTTCTTATTTGTTTCATTTCCTACAGACACGTGCCGAAAATTATATTTTTGCAGATTTCATTTCCAAAAAGATTTAATTTATTTTTAATTGGAGCTTTAATCAATGTGATGGCAACACTTTGAAAAAAGCTAATTTTTTCCAGGAATGCGAAACGTGCTCGTGCAGCTTAAATTTTATTTTTATTTTGTACGAAAAAAATTGTTGGAAAAATTGAGTTAAAATATTTATTTAAAAATTTATTAAAAATGGAAATTTAATTTTAAGGTTAAAACATTGGTATCATTTAAAAGATAAAATTTTGATTTTTTAACTTGATGTAAAAATCTTTTTTGTGCGGTAATATTTTCGGAAGTTATAGCAGAAACACGCCAAAATTTCGCTTATTTTTTAAATAAATAAAATTCTAATTAAAAATTTGAAAAAATAACCCCCAGATGCACATTCCGGACCTCCAAGGTATACACGTGCCAAATTTGGTAGCTGTAGGTCAAACGGTCTGGCCTGTAGAGCGCCAACACACACACATTGAGCTTTATTATAAGTATATAGATAGATATAGATATAAATAGATTATTTCCGATGTAAGTTTTAAAGCTTCAGCCACAAGATCGTTACCATGACAACACCTTCAGATGTTGTCATGGTAACGATCGCAGATGCTGCACGTGCATATGCAGCACACGAGGCCAGTGCTAAAAATACATGTTATATTTTTTAAATCTAATGCACTTACTCTGTTCATAGCTTGCATTTCAATGTTACAATTTTTAATAGTAAGAAGTCCCAAAAATTATGATAACTCTTCGAGACATGACATTCTGACAATACAGTTTTCATTTAGCATGATTTAATGGATATTCATCATATAACACAAATTTTTCATGGTTGTATTCTAAGCGCATTATTTACATTTAAAACAATTCCGACACAAAATGGAACAAATTAGCAGTGAAAATAATTCATATTTTCTCTGGGATAAATTTATAAAATGGTTGTAAAAGTTGTTGAAATTTTATCTGACCCCTGAATTTCTTTTTTATTAGAAACTAAATTTTTAAATCTTCGTTCCATTATATTAAATGGTGGGGAAAGAGGATGTTGTGGAATGCAACAAATACAAATATATTATATATATATATATATATATATATGTTTGTAAAATGAAAAAATAAGAAGCAATGAATTAGCTTATTATGAAATTAAAAAAAAAACCAGTAGGATAAGGCTAAGAAGGCGAAATAATACATTCAGTTTACTAATATTTTTATTATTTTTTCATCACGTTGTAACAAAATAACTGACCATAGAAATGAATGTACGGGTGATTTGAAAACTCAAAATGGCAAATAACAGGAAAATTGCCCCATTACAGAGTTTAATTTTTATAAATTGTTCTAAAATTAAAAATATAATAACTATTTCCAAGCGAATAGCGTTATAAAATAGATAGCTCTTCTGTACTTTTAATGTATACCAGATAATGCATCTTTAAAAACATATTATCAAAATGATTTCATCAATAATTTAAATAAAATGAAAATTAAGATAAAAATCATTTCAAATAGCATAAGTTAGGAATTTAATTCATATAGCATAAGTTAAAAAAAATTGGCAGTATCACATAGCGTTCGGTTTTAAGAAACAAGTAGCAGTTCTAAGAGTTAAAATACATAAAAAAAATATTGTGTTCTTTCATTGCATAGAAAAATTAATTTAAAAGAAATTTCAGAAATCAAATCGACATTAAAATCATAAATGATAGTGACTAAATAAAAACAATACAGTTAAAAATCGAATTAAAAATCGAATTACATTAAGAATGATATACCGCACACTGCGTGTTGATAAAATTCGTATTCTAATCAAGACACTGTCGTCATGCTGTCTGTTGCTTAGAATACGAAACGGAGCGACGCATTTTTCATGTTACCAGAGGAAACTCTATTATTAGTTTCTTTAAAAAAAACCTGTACAGACATAATAAGAAAACAAAAAATAAACATAAACTTACGTAAATCTGAACAGAAGTTCATTAATAGTTTGAAATCCATCATTACACAGAGTTTTCGATCGATAAATATTTATTTTTTAACGAAAGAACAGCGTTTAGATTTCGGAACTCACTTCCTTCCTCTGTGGAAGTTCACTGGGTTTGAAATAAAAATATCCCGCCATACAACTGAAGGAGTTTATAAATATATACCAACCACCTTTACCCACTGCTTTGTTTTGTTTTAGAAAAACACCTGGAATGCGTTTCTTTTTTTTCTCGTTCCACTCTTCACAGCAAAACTCATTCAAAAATAAACGCATAAAGATAACAAACAGACCCATTTTAATCTAAATTCTTCAATGTCAGTTTTATACAATTGAATGACAGTTATTGATTATGTTTAAAAGTAATTTAAAAATCAAAATTCACATACGTAAAATAAACAAAACTGGAATTTGAAAAGATCTGATTAAATGTTTTCTTTTTGCTTACTTTTTTCTCTTATATTTATATATATTTTACTTCTCTTAAATTTTGAAATTAAATATAATCTCTCTTTCAGAGATTTTCTTTCTTAGTGTAGAATAAAAAGAACAGTCAATAAATTTCAGAATTCATTAAAACCATAAAAAATATAAAATATCGTAATAATGTTTTTCAATTTTTGATCATTTCTAAATAATTTAAAATTTTTCTATCAGTACCATATTGTTTTGATAAAATAGCATCTGTATATCTGGTACACACACATACACACACACACAAAAAAAAAAAAAAAAAAAAAAGCAAAACTCGCATTATGTGAAAGATTAGCATTCATCATTCCGAAAACTTTATATGTCTATTTTTATTTTCCTTCCCTCCCCTCCCCCGACTAAAATTGCATTTCTATTCAGAGATACAAAACTAGGTTTTTTTAAGAAGAGAGAGAAAGGAAAAAAAACGAAATATCATTTTTTCAGATATGTCTTACTTGTAACATTAATTACCTGAAAGATAGCTCTTACATTTCTTGATTCATTATTATTATTTCTGCTTTGTAGGGTTTCGACCTTATAACGTACAAAAAAATTGAATATAACTATGAAAGAAAATTTTTTTTCTCTTTTTCACAGAATTCTTACAAATCGTTATTGTCATTTTATATTGTACTGTGACCCAACCAAAGATTGGATAAGAACAAACTTAAAAGGCATCGTCTTCCACATTTCAAGCTCTTAAGTACTTGTTAAGTAACTTCGAAACGAGCATCTCAGTTTGCGCTTTTTTTTCTAAGTCTAATAGGCAAACGTTGGCTTAAGGTGCAGGGGGGTGGGAGAGAATGAAACTGACATATTCATTTATGTCTGTTTTCTTGCCCGAATTTTTGAAATAGCGCCCAAAAGTTTTGACCAAAATTTTTGAAAACTTATGCGGAGTAAGAATTTTTGAAAAAAAAAAAAAAAAAAAAAAAACCCCTTAAATATTTATATGAATTGTTGTAGGATTGGGTGACAAACCCCTATTTTTATTAAACTGTACATGCAAATTAATGAGTGGAAAATAAAAATAAAAAAACACTTTATAGTTATCATATTTTATTCTTTTAATTACTTTGGTACATTAAAAAAGTCCAACAGTGTTGACTGATGAAAGGGCTGAATATATTCTTTTCTAATATACGTAAAGTTTTAATTTCTTCGTCTGAATGGATGTTCTGTAATGTCGAACTTTCTACAGGGCTTCGATTGTTTCTGTCTTGTTGGATGCGGTTTGATCCATATTCTCGACATCTCTATCTTCACTTGAACCGTTGTGTTTTTCTTTCAAAAATTCAGATGTCAAAACTTTTACAGTCGCTTCTGAACAGATTGCGATGTCGTTATGAATGCTGACAAACACATTAACGCCATTGACGCTGCACCCGTTTTCATTTGCGATTTGCAGCAAAATCTCAAATAGTTCCGGGTCGATGATGTCTTCACTGAGGATTTATTCTGCTTCTGCGTTTGTTATGAGTCCTGCATGTCGGAACCAATTCGAAACAGTATGTGATGAAACGGAACAGCTTTTGTGTGCTTAGTTAATCGCATCTAAAACTGAAACTTTTGACTTTTCGTTCCTATCCATTGCTTTTATTAAATCCTTTACAAGCATTTTTTATACTTTCGTTTAAGTTTACAAATTATCCCTTTGAACATTTACATTACATTATATTTGGAGTTACAAATTACAGTTACATTTGTAGGGCTTAGCTTAGCTATATTAGCGTCCCGTTTTAAAGTAACACCAGCTATTTTGGGACGGACCTCGTCATTTGGAACAGCGGTCAGATGACGAGGACGACACCTGAACTGGCATTCCCTCTCCAAACTTCTACACCACACCAGCGGGAGGACGTTTGTATATTTGGAGGAGGGGACAATTTCTTTCGCTTTTAAATTTTCGGGTTCATTGTGGACGCACAGTTATCAACAATCACGGCAACATTTCTTTTATGACGTAAAATCTGAGAATCCAATTAACGAATATGTCATTCCCAAATCGTTGTAGTCATCCATGCATTTGAACAGGAAAGGATTTAACATTTTCTAAAGCAGTGTGGCTTTTTACTTTTACTTATCACAAGTGGTTTTAGTTTCTCATTTCCACTTATATTAGCTCGAAGTAGAAATGTCAGTCATTTTTTGCTTGCTTTTCCAGATATGCCCTTTTCACTCTTAAATGACAGAATTTTATCAAGCAAAATATGGTAAAATAAGCCAGTTTCATCAAGATTAAAAACATTTGATGCATCAAACCTAGATAAAATGTATTTGACAACACTGTTCTTCCAGTCTTCTGTAGTATCACCATGAACAGTTGCTGCTTCTCCACAAATCGTTTCAAAAGAAAGGCAATGCTTGTCTTTGAAACATTCCAATCAATTACTGCTGCCGCCGAAATCTTTAATGCTCAACTCCTGAGAAATTTCCATGGCTTTTTCTTTGAGAATCATAGCAGAAATTGGCATGTTTTAGCCATCGAATTAAAAACTCCTAGATCTCGTTAAACTTCAATTTCCTCATCCTCTTTCATTTGTCAACTTTTTCAATTACTTGCTTCGATGAAAAAATATCGTTTAATGTAGTCCTGGGTAAATGATGTTCTTTGGCAAAAGCATTTGATTTTTTTAAATGTGCGATTAAGTCTTTTTTCCCCTTTAGAAGATAGTGAGGTAAGTTTTCCGTTTCTCTGGTACATTAAAAACTTAATCGAACCACGATACTGCAAGAGAGAAAATAGCCCTTATAGTTGAACTTACTCATTTTGAAATGAAATCACACTCAAGAGCAATAAAAAAAACCCGTTTCTCTACCAGAATTGCGGCGAGATGTATGCTTTGAAAGATTAGCTTAGAGAAATGCCTAGTACCCAAATCCTCAAAATTGGTATTGTATGGAAGGGAAGGATTAACAACAATAGAGAACTACAGGCGTTTTGTTGAAGTGACAAGCGTGATCGAGTATTCCCTGTTAAGGCTTGGATTTCTTAGAGTGAAGGCGGGGCTAAAAAGACAACATAACGGCATGCAAAATGAAGAAGAAAGATGCTTTTGGCCATTTTGGAGGGTGATGGGTTATCCGGTGTAGAATTAAATTAGGTGACGGGTAAAAGAGGGTTATTGTACATTATTGTGCATGAAACCTTTTCGGGACTAAAGGTTATTGAGATTTTACTGTATATTACACTTTAAAACTGACCTTTTATTACTAAATTGTCCTTTTTTGCTTTTAGTATCAGTATCCTGTCAGGCTATGGCGCATCTCATAGTAATTTTTTAGTCACACGTTCTGAATATGTTGAGTGCAAAAAGAAGAAGTAGAAAACAATAAGAAGAAGCTTAGAAGATTCTATGTGTTTCTAAACTACCAAAATTATCCGATCGAGCAAATGGACAGTGACTCGACTTATCAAATCAGACGAGACAGCCTTGCATTCAGACTCCTAATCCCAGTTTTGAATATGCTATCCTAAAACGTCCGTTTTTTTTTTTTTTTTTTTACTTTTAATTAAAAAAATTCGTATCAAATTTATTTATTGTTTAAGTTATTTTAATTTTTAAAAACTGTGTCTGTAGAATTATCCTTCCTAATTATTACTTTGCACAAAATATGTTAATCTTGTTTTAAGGAATATTCCTAGTTTAAAATCGTAATTCCTTTCAACATTATTAAATTCCATTTACACGGATGTCCCCACTTGATATTCAATTCTCTTAACATTTGCAGGGAGATCATGATCCTATTTGCTTTGGAGCCAGAGAGTTCCTGCTCGAAAACCCAAAGTCACTGAAGATCGTCTTAGAAGTCGTGAAGACTGATGTACATTGAATTTGACGTGATGTGTTAAACATCCCTTCCCGTCGCTTATGTGCTGCAAAATTTTGGAAATGGCAGATGTTTTTCTTGCCATCAGACCATAGTTCAAAACTACGAGATCCGTTCCAAAATAGTATTTGAATTCCTTCAAAACAAAGACATTAATAAGCGTAAACTGAATTAAGTGTAATATTTAAAATGTCCCGAGTTGAAATAAATTATAATAATAAAACACTGATAAATTTGCAGATGACATGAAGGGGGAAAAAAACTGAATTTGGAACAGTTAACTGTCTAATTCAGATTAGTTTTCAAAACATTCTAACGAAGCAGTGATCAGAAAATATGTCATTTCTCAAATAAAATTTAATTTATTAAAAATAGCGATGAGATAATATAATATTTAAAAACAGTCACTATGAGGCATTTTATGTTAATTAAACAATATGTGACTATTCTTTTTTTTTTAATATCGTTTTTGCACGAGGAATGTCAACCATTCAGGAATAGTCTAATTTTATAAACATGATGAAAAAATCGTGACGCCAATTTCACAAAACAGTTTATCGTCATTTACTATGAATAATTAGAGGGAGTGATCTTCTCGAAATTTTCTTGAGCACTTTCTAATCAAGATATGATTTCTCTCCCCCCCCCTCCCACATAAAATTGTAGACCTCGGGCAAGGGCGTGAGAACTCAGATTTTTATTTATAGTCTCTTACATGTAAGTTGTGTGCTTTGTAGTACAGTAAAAAAAAATCGGTACTTGTGTATTATTATTTGTATGCCATTGGCGAATAAATGTTACGTGACAACTTCTTAATGTATGATTTTTGGAGGTTAATCGCTGGGATGCGGTTAATATACAAGCACCAAAAATTCAAATATATACAAATATATATTTTGGACCTTCTATACCATTCTAGAAAAACCAAAATTTGGCACAGAACGACAATCGTTGTCGCAGGATCACATACCAAATTTCTTTTATTTAAGTCATTAAGTTTTTGAATTAATGTGTCAAAAGTACAGATAGACAGATGGTTGATATCTTGAAGAATATGATTAAAAATTTGGTACAGATCTACAATTTGGATCCTAAATACGTGTACCAAATTTGCCCAAATTTGTTTTATTTAAGTCATTAAGTTTTTAAGTTAATGCGTCAAAAGTGTAGACAGACAGATGGTTGATATCTTTAAAGATATGATTCAAAATTTGGTACAGATCTACAATTTGGATCCTAAATACGTGTACCAAATTTTATCCATCCAACTCTTTTCGTTTGGTAGTTATCGAGTCACCTTATATTCGGATAGTCAGACAGGAATATTTCCTCTGAATTGATTTCGTTCAAAATTTGATAGAAATATGCAAATTTGATGTAAAAGACCATATTAAACTTTACCTTACTAGCTCAAAGCGTTCTTGAGGTATTGTATTCACAGACAGTCAGACATAAATATAAAAATATATTTTTATGACTCATGGAGGTCTGAAACTTGGAAATTCGTCAAAATCTAAGTTCGATTTTTTCGACGATTGCGATACTTTTTCTTTGCATACTTCGGGTAAAAGAAAGTATAAATATAGAAAATTTGATTGATTCGAAAAAATTGTTAATTGTATTTTAAAAATAAGAATAAATTCTCCAGCAAAATTGCGAAAATTACATATTATCTAATATTCAAAACTGCCGGACATTCGTGTTTGAAACAATAGGTACAAAATATTTAGCAGAAAGAATTAATTTACAACAGCAAATTGATGGAAATTAACCTCAATACTACTTTCATTATATCCTTATATTAAATATTTAAACACACAGGAAGAGTATCAACTTTAATTTGTAAATTGAATTGTTAAATATAATACTCCGAGGAACAATAGAAATTCTTCTCTTTTGCATTTATTTCATTTTAATTCAGTTGTTAAATTGAAACATAAAAAAACCATTTGGTATCAGAAATAGTTTTAAAGTTTGAATTCTTTGGAACAATAGAATTTTTTATCTTTCCCTTTATTTACTTTTAAGTCAACCTTTAATATATTAAAAACCATTTAATTAAAGAAATCATTTCAATTATTAAGCCATATTATGAAGTTATTTCTCTTAAAATATTACCGTAATGAATCAAATTCTTCTTAATTATATTTGCCTAAAAAGTTAGCACAATGGAAGTTTATAACTGACTTCAAAAGTTATTCCAAACAGTAAAATGAAATAATATATTATACTGTTCCAATTCAATAATTATGGCATCATTTTCTTAGGGATTCAGAGCATCAAAATATGCCAAAAATAAAATAAATATTTCTCTTAATGCACTATGCAAAGGACATTATTTATTGTTTAAAACCTGTAAAACAGCTTATGTTTTATGTATTTGATTTTGCTGGTTTATAGTTATCATTAGTGCTATTTGGCTTGATTTAAAATTCAGAAAACGAATTCACTATTGGAATTTTTTAAATGCTTATGCCATTTTTTTTTCGCTCGTATACAAAGAATACAGAGAAAAAGTATAGTAATCGTCAAGAAATTCAAAATCGAGATTTTGAGGTTTCTCTAAGCTGCATACCTCCCTAAGTCAAAAAAAAAAAAAAAAAAAACCACCCCTGGTTAAAAAAAAAAAAAAAAAAGACTGAGTTTCTTAAAAAAAAAAACATTTTTAAAATATGTCTATCTGTCTACGAACTCAATAACTCAAAAACCCTTTGAGCTATATTTCGTATACGAAGTATACAAAAATTAAAAATTATTGCAGTCATCACAAAAAAACAACAACCCTCTTTTGAGAAAATTTCCCGTTTTAGACCTTCCTGAGTTTGAAAAACACATTTTTGGAGTTATGCCAGTTTATCCTTGAGCATTACAACTCAAAAACTCTTTGATTTACATCTGAAATTTAGACTATGGTCTTTACACCAAATTTGTCGATTCCGTTCAAATTTTGATCGAAATTCACTCAGCGGAAGTCTGTCCATACTGCTGCTCGAGTATAAGTTAACATAACTACAAAACGAAGAGAGCTAAAAGGATAAAACTTATTACACAGATTTAACATCTAAAACTGTAGATACTTAACCAATTTGGAATCAAATCTGTTAAGGGGGTTAACCTACATCGTTCTGTAATTTCACAAGCACATAAACGTGATAACTCAAAAATGCAATGACTTAAAGACATGAAATTTGGTATGTGATTTTGTGACTAAAATCGTAGTTCTGTGCTAAATTTCAGTTTCAATCGGTTGGAAAAAACGCATCTAAAGAAATATTCTGTTTTCGGTTACTATTAACCGCATGCCAAGGATTAATCGCCAAAAAAAAAAAAAAAAAAAAAAAAAAAAAACTCGCCAATGATCACACGATAGATTCAGTAAAATGCTAAATTCATGCCAGAGATCAGTATTACTTAATTATTGTTCGCCAGTGCTGCGCAAAGCATTCGCAACATAACTGAAAGTCCACAATTTTATGCTGGAAGTGGAGGGGGTATAACCATAACCCCCGATAGATGTCTATCGGAGGTGATGGTATAATGCCTGTATAAGAGAGTATGCAAGAAATTTTAGGGGAGATTACTCCAACTGGTTCATATTAAAATTATTTCTTTGTCATTATGCATTAAAAAATTGTTGAAGAGTTCCATATTAGGTCTTACATTCAAAGATCAGAGTCGGTTAGAAAGCGAGGAGGTGGTTTTGCTTTTAAAATTACGATATGTGTAGTAAAAGAAGGGGAATTTTTAATTAAAGCTAATTGATGCGCTTTTTAATTATTTTTTAATTTGAACTACTTTCTGATAATGGAACAATTTGAGACATTTTCTTAATCCAAGATAAAAAAATAAAAAAATGTAGAACTATGGCCATTTAATTTACCAAGGGTCACTTTAGTTCTTTCTACTCAAAAGAGTTATCTTTTACTTAAAACTTTTTCGTAAATGCAAAAAAGTATAAAAACATATTAAACGAAATCCCGAATTCAATAAGCACAAACATACTGGCAAAACCCAGAGCCCCAGCAGGGGGGAGGGGGACTTTCCTTTGCAAAATTAAATGCATAGTAAAAGCTGGAGGAGTCTTCAGAAATTAATTTTGAAAATAATAATTTAAATTGACATATTTCTTTTTAATTTCAATGACTATTTATAATTAAGTGGATTCTTTCAATGTCTTCTTTAAGTACTTACAATCTAGAATATATGATTCAAATTTGGGACTTTTTCTCAATCCGTAGCAAAGATTTAAAAGCAAAGATCTTTTGGGTTTGACTCAAAAAAGAATTACTTTCTGTTTTAAAAATGAGTTTGCATATTTCTAAAAGTATTAAAAAAATTTAGCCACGTCGAGTTTCTAAAGGCGGAAAATGAACCGCATCATTGCTCTGATGGTCAAATAACAATGAACATTCACTGCTCAAAATACATCCTTTATAGCTCCTCGCCAGATAATTAAAAAGACATTACAAGCTTTTATTCCAGTGGTGAAGATGGAGTGGTTGTACAACAAAACGCAGTAACCGCAATGCTCATGCGAACTTCTTTGACCATGCGCTACGCTCCAACGATCAAAATGCAGACAAATATCCTGTTTATATTTTTTCATTATTTAATTGTAAGGTGATCGAAATCGGAAATTTAAAACAACAAATAACTTGTCTAACCTTCGTGAAATTTGATTCTTTTAAATGATAAACTGAGAGTCTTTTCATTAAATCTAAAGCCTACTAAAAGAAGTGCTCATCTATACGGGCTGTTATGCTGCTAACAGTATCTCGGGTATGACTGTCACAGATTAACTAACAAAAGTTGTGGCAGAAAATTTATGTATATTGGGAGAATGCTTAAGAAATAAAAAGTTACTTGTAGGTGTAAATATGTAGATATTTACATCTTTATGTAATATCTTGTGTATTTATGTTACATCTTTAGATGTAAATATGTATAAACATAAAAATTTTTGTATCTTTACAGTGGGATCTTCTCTGCTCATAATGTTCAAAAACATTTTTTTTTTTTAAATAATCACTACAATCGGCTTGAAACAAATAATTACCTACTAAATGAAAATAATAAATACAAAAATTTTTAAAAATGCTGAGAGAAAATATTACCAATAACTTTCTATTTGGTTCTTGAAAGAAGAAGATAATGAATCAGCAAAAATGTAAAATAATAAAAATTTTAGACCTCATCTCATTCATTTTTATTATTTATTCATGCTTAGGTTTATTCGTACACCGATAAATCAGTCAATTTAAATATTAAAAATAACTGTCTCAGTTGCCAGATACCCAAACAGAAACTGAGATTTCTCATCTGATAATAACGCAGAAAAAAAGGGTGGGGATATTTTTAATTCCGTCCAGCGTTATTGACGGAGGTACATAATCATATATACAGATGGTTTCTTGAAGTTTTTTGACTCACGACTCCTTTTTGGAGTGGGAAAAATCTTTGCCCCCCCATTTTCGATAGAAAAGTTTTTCGACGATTTCAAATTTAAGAAATAAATAAGAAAACGAAAGGTTAATTTACGACAGACAAAAGAAAATTCGATCAAAATAAGATATTTGGCATATTTCAATAAAATATTTTAACCCTTTTTATCCCAGTGATACCAAATGGCACCATCAATATATTCTACCTTTAATAATAAACTAATATCATCATCTGCACTCATATCGCATTTATATTTTCCTAGATATGAACTAGATTTGAATATAAATAAATAATTTTAACAAAATAATCTGGTAGAAATTACTTCATTTATTAATTATCTGGACCAAATGAATTATTTTAAACATAAAATAATTCTAAAATTGTTTTTGAATATTTAATTTTTACCTTCTCATATACGATATATACAATGAGTAAAAATTGCAATAATTAAAAATATTCAAACACGAAATTTTGGTGAATCCCCCCGCTACCCTCAGTTTGAAAGAATCACCCTTACTTAGAATCGCCCTTAATTCGTAAAACACATTTTTGATATTATGTCTACTTACCTGTCTGTGACATAATATTTCGAAAGCGTTTTGAGTTAAATAGATGTAATTTGAATATACAATCATTAGATCGAAGTTTTAGATTTCTGTCAAATTTTGAATGAAATCCATTGATGGGATGTTTGTATGTATTTTTGTTCAAGTGTAAGTGAATATGATATCTGCAAAACATAAAAAGCTAAATAAATAATACTTAATACACAGTTTTAGCATTCGAAATGTAAGTCTTTATAAATTGTGAACGCAAATTAAAGATGGAATGACTCATACAAATAAAATTTGGTATGTGATTTTGTTATTGAAATTATAGTTCTTTATCAAAGTTTGGTTTACAATCGGTTGAGTAAAATATGGCTAAAATGCATACTCATTTTTCTTCACTGAACTACAGAACATCAAATGCTCATTTGTAGGACTTTGAAAATAAAAATCTGAGCACTCGTGGTGTTCCCGGCCTTACTCAAGGTCCGCAATTCTAATGCGGGAGATGGAATAGCATCTTTATTAGGTAATATGCCTGAACGTTCCAAAGAGATTGCCTCCTTCTGGCTTTATTAACAAACAGAAATTTGGGCTGGAAAGAGTTAAGATGACGTGTTTAATATTTTTACTCATAAATGTTGATGAATTTCTAAGTAATTCGTTTCAGAGTTTGATGATTTCATTATTTTTCTATGCTAAATCTTGTTATAAATGGTGTGTTACTTTTACTTCCTTTTTTGTGATACGAACTTTGATTTGTGATTTCAACTTAGAATTGCCATGATTTGTTGACTAGAAATGTTTGACAGTTCGATAAATAAATCGGACAATAAATTTAGTTTTCGGATAAGAATTATGTTACTTTTACGCAACATGTGATTGATAAACATTTTTAAAAGAACGAACTTATAAAAAGGGTTATTTTTCCTAATCAAGAAATAAAAGCATTAAATCAATTTCTATTTTTCAGCTTTGCGCAGTCTTGTGATGAGTAGTAAAGACAACACCGAGACAAATTTCAGTACTGATCAACATATACAAAAAAAAAAAATCGCTAGTGTTTTAGATAAATGAAAACATTTGCGTTGAAATTTAGTATATTATTTTTATCTCAAATTAGACAAATTAGATAAGAATAATTTTATTATTACTATAACCGCTGTTACTTTTACACAACATGCGATTGATAATCATTTTTAAAAGGAACTGAAAAAAAAAGGTTATTTTCCCTAATCAAGAATTAAAAGCATTCTTTCAATTTCTATTCTTCAGCTTCGTATAACGTTGTGATGAGAAGTCATGATAATCCCGGGACGAATTTCTTCGGAAAAAAAATTCGTTCGTGTTTAGATAAATAAAAACATTTGTGAGGAAATTTAATATATTAATTGCATCATAAATTAGACAAATCAGATAAGAAATTTTGTTTTTGGATAAGAATAATTTTACTATTATCACAACCGCTGTTACTTTTACGCAACATGCGATTGATAATCATTTTTAAAAGGAACTAAAAAAAAAAAAGGTTATTTTCCCTAATCAAGAATTAAAAGTATAAATTCAATTTCTATTCCTGAACTTCGTATAATGTTGTGATGAGAAGACATGAAATCCCGAAATGAATTTCAATACTGATCAACAAACACCAAAAAAAAAAAAAAGTCGTTATTGTTTTAGATAAATGAAAACATTTGTGCTGTTATTTAGTATATTATTTGCATCTTAAATTAGACAAATCAGATAAGCAATTTAGTTTTCGGATTTAGTTTTTCCTGATCAAGAATTAAAAGTATTAATTCAGTTTCTATTTTTGAACTTCGTATAATGTTGTGAGGAGAAATCATGAAATCCCGAAACGAATTTCAATACTGATCAACAAAATATATGCTAAATATTAAGATATATTTAGCATATTCTCTTATTTCCTGATGTCATTCCACTTTGTCTATCTAATTAATTCAACAGAAGCTTTGTAAAATTGCTGAATCGGCTAAAAGCCTCACGTTCCCACACTCCGAGTAAAGGGACAAAATACCGCTGACTTAACAAATTCTTTTTTAAAAGATCCCTGTGTTTCCTTTGCCTGGTCGGCGCGTGTAGTGAAAATCCCTATCAAAATCTCATTCTATATAAGCACCGTGGAGAAATATTTTCCCTATCAATATCTCATGTTATATAAGACCAGGGATAAAATGTTCATGAGCTTTTCCTCATTCCGCTTTGTGTCGTTCTGTGTTGTGTGTGTGTGCTCGTCGCTCCTGCTTGTGCATAATGCGTGCCTTCCCCGGGATGAAATAAAACGACATCAGAAACTCGAAAATCTCTTCACTGTCTTCGAAACTGCATTCGGATTGAAAAATTATATGCTTATTATATATATATATATATACTTTTATCTTCATCTTTCTCAAACACTTTCTGCGATCCGAAATTAGACATTTCTTTCTGTTGAACATACTTTGCATTTAAATTAGTTTACTACTACCACAGCAAACACATTTTTTTTAAAGAAGTTTACTGAACTGCCTCGATGGAATCAATCGAATTAATACAATCTTTAACGGTCACATATTTTTTTAATATGTGACTATTAATCAACCGAGCATTCAAACTGTTCAGTTGACCACTTAGTTGATTTATCGGTATGTCGCTACTGCATTGAATTATCGTATTATTAAACTTTCAAACTATAATTAAGTCATTCATGGATGATGTAATCAGATGCAAAAATAATGCGGAATCCACAAACAGCTCATGAGTTCAATTTGCTCTTAATTGAATCAGAAAAACAAATCATTTCCAAAACAGAACACAGAAACAGAATAATTAAAGAGATAAAACATTATTTAACAGTAAAAAAATTAATACAATTAGAGAATGTAATTTTTTATGAATTTCATTAAGAATCTTTTTAAGTTTTTTTATGCATAAAATTTTAAAATTTCTAATTTCTTTGACAAAAAGTTGTTTAAAGCTTTTTCTTTTATCTTTGTTCATCTGTATTACATTGACTATTACAGATTTTTTCCCCTAATCGTCAATTAAATTATTGGCCGATTTTTTCGTTTTCGCTTTTATAGCTTATTGTTTTACCCATCAAAATAAGTTAGATGCCATAAAACTATCAATTTTTTATCAATATATTTTTCTCAATTTTTCACGATTTAATACATTTTAGAGAAATACGGTGATTATCAATTAGTTAAAATGAATTGCTGCATAAAATAACGAAATAAAGTAAAATCTGACATATTCAGTTTTAACTTTTAAAAAAAGCTATTGAATGAATAGTTGAAAAATTAGAAATCAGTCTAGAAATACCCGTATATAAATAACAAACACACGCACTCACATTTGACTCGCCTGATTTATTAAAAACTTTCTTAAATTATGTAAATACACAATTCATACTGATTCATGTAATATTTTATTTATCGTGTTGTAATTATGAAATTAACAAGAAGATATTAAATGTGACTCGGAAACTAATTTGGTGTGCTGTTAGAATTCTGTAAATGCATTTCATAAGCTCAAATCAACTTTTTTTTTATTTGTGTGTGAGTGAATAAAATGAAAAACAGAGGAATTGTAGAAAGTAATAATTTTTTTCTGCCGAATAACGTCAGAGCATGTTGCATATTGATTATTTGATTGAACAGCTGAGCAAGAAAAGTTAGATTTTATCGAAGATATGTAGTTACAATGAGATGTTTTTATGAACATTTTTAATTAATCGGCTTCAAAGAGAATTGTATTTATAAGAAGGTATTTTCAAATTGTAATCTTTTAATATTTTCTAATATTGTTCCATGATGTTTCGAAATTAGGAATTCATTTGTAATTTTCTTCGCTAATATAATAATATTAATAATTTTATATTAACGAAAGAGTAAATTTTAAAAAGTGTTTTCGTTCTTTCAATTGTGATGTTTACAGTTTCATCAGCCAGAACACGGATTTTAACATTATCCCACTTATACATGTATGAGAGCAATTTTTTTTTTCAAAATTTGTATAAAATATGACTTAAGGTTTTACAAAATAAATTAAAACAGAAGAAAATACTAAATTTCTTTTCATATTTAAAAATAAGCTATGTAATTTGAAGTTTTTGTACTACTAAATCTTTTGTGATTAATATAATTTTATATTTTTAATGTGATCCATGAGTGATTCTCTTTGTGGAATTTCTTTTGATCCTCCTTTCCTGCAGACTTTTATGGCACTAACGCGATATTTCTTTTGAAAAAATAAAACACTAATTTCAATAGAAGCGGTTAGCAGAGATTGAGCGCTTGAATATACACTGATCGACTAGCAATCGAATTCATTAATTTCCTCTTCAACATTTCTGTTTACAAAATTAGTTTTCATTCAAACTTTTTTCTTTATTTTTCTGCAAACTTGTAGAACTCTATCGATTTCTAGAAATTAACTTTTGGTCAATTGGTTTCAAATGAGTTTGCAAACTGACTTGAATTGAATTGAATTGCACTTGATTTTGTAAACTGTAATTAACTTCAGAATTACATTTCCGAATCTGATCTGTGAATGAAAAAAAAGTCATGATTTCACTTCTCCTTTACGCACGTCACGTATGCTTTGTGGTAAAATAAAATAAAGTAGCTTTTAAATTATTTTCTTTTTAATTACAATAATGTGCTTAAATGTGAATAAGTTTTTTTTTCTTTTTTTGCTTTTAGTTTAGAAATCCAAGATACTCAGAAAATTTACTTAGTGTATGGTTGATGATGATGTGTCCGCGGAGAGACGAGTGCAGTAGCTTCAAAGGATAAAGGCCCCTAAGCATCCGAGGGCAGAAATCTGACTTCCAGCTCATATGAAGATGACACTCACACATTCGCTTGCAAAGCTCGTTTTTATGGGGGGGGGGGCTCTTTCCCACACCACACAGATGCAGCACAGGTGAAGAACAGCCATGCCAGAACCAGGATTTCCGTGCCCAGATCACGGGGAAGACGCGCTACCCCTAGACCAGGACGCCGGCAGTATTGTTAAAACTAGGAAAAATTTTGATAAATAAAATAGTTTTCTTCACCGTATTACAAATGGTAGTGGGATAAATGCGTACGAACATTTGCGAACGGGTCGTAAAAGGCCAATAAATCACGCGTAGCTCTTTGAAAAAAGGGGTAGGGAGTGATTAGTCTAGGTTTGCTAAAACATATGTTATCTGTTGGCAAGAGTATTTGGCGAGAAAATGTATTGGTATTTTAATTAAATTTTGATAAACACAAGGAAAAAACTTTTGTCTCTTTGTGTATATACTGGCTCTGTACACACCAGGCCGCCTATCAAATTTGGCTAATATATAAAGTGATTTTCTGAACTTTTAATTAGAATTTTAATTAATCAAAAATTAAGAGAAATATTGACATTTTTCCGTGATAACTTTCTAAAAATTTACAGTAAAAAATAGTTTTTACTTTCAAATGATATCAATTCTCTGCATTAATCATTCACAGTCAAAGTATGCTAAATATATTTCTGAAATGAAAATCAATAAACTTTAAAAGAAAATCTGAAATAGAAATTCCATTCTAAAAAATGACACCTGAACTTAACTTTTACCATCACAAACGATTCCAATTGTTTTAAGATAAGTGGATTATTTAAATGTGCATTTCAGGTAATTAATAACACACGTCAATAAGAAAATTTAACAGTTGATAAATTTCCTACTATTTGAAATTAAATCTGTTCAAAGCTTTTGATAAATCTGGTAATCAAATAAATAATTCATATACATATAAAATAAATAACTTAACAAGCCTGATATAGTTATAAATATATTTAACTTATATTTAAAATAATAGTATTCTCGTATATATGAAGACTTTTTCATACGTAAATATAAACGAAAGATCTTGACTATAAAACATACATGCTATTTAAGATCTATATTCTTTTTACAGAATAAAAATACGCAAAGACTGATAAACCAATAAAATTAACGATTTTTTTTAAATTTTAAGATAATTTACGTTACAGATAACATTATTTTTTGTATTAATATTTTTAAATGCACTGAATTGCATATTTCTTTCTCCTAAATATACGTGTATTAAATTTAGTATCTCTACGTGCAATGGTCTATATTTTAAATAGACTGATAGTCGCATATATATATATATATATATTCACTTTTATTCTTGGAAGAAAATCTTATTTTGTTAGTTAAAACTTTTAGAATAAAGTCTGAATATTCCACACTTTAATTTTTGAATAATTTTAAACGAAAAATTTGGAAATATCTGTGAAATTTAAAGTATATGCTTCCGTGTTAAAAGTCAACTTTTTCCACCACCCCCCTTCTTTGTGTGTGTGTGTATGCGTATGTTATCAGGTAGTTTGTTATTTAAATTCCTAAAAAACAGTCCTTATTTTATTTTATGAATTAAAAATAAAACACAGAATATTTTAATGGAACATTACAACTGGAAATGGAATAATAATACGTAAGAAAGCATTTTTCACTATTTTTAAACATATCCCGCATTTACTATTTATTTGATATTTATAATATTTCAGTGTATTGAATATTATTTTAAAATATTCTCAGTGTGATTTCCTTTATCTTTTGTGACATTGTTACAAATTTAGATAATTTTGAAACGCTGTATTCTCTTATTTTTCCATTGATGATGTAAATTTTAAAAGCAGATGCAAAAGAAGCTTATAAAGAATACTTATGATAAATATTAATCTCAAAATGCATATGCAAGTAAGTTAACATAATATTCTAGTTGGATGAAGAAGTATTTAAATATCACGAGTCTGATTAAATGACAAATCTTAAGAAAGAGTGATAAGTTATAAAAAGCAACAAAGAAAAATACCCTCAGCTCTTAATAATTTTTAGTAGTTGTAGAACGGTATTTAGTTTTATACTTTCATTTAATGACAGAGGGATCTGCAGTTAAATTTATTCCTGTCATAATCAAGTATTGATTAAATTAATTTTGGAACTTTATTCTAGTAATATTCCTAATTACCATTTACAAGTTATTCGTTATGCTATTTTATAATTCTAAAAAATTTGGAGCTTTACAGTTTAAAAAAATATATTCCCTCATTTTACAATATTGTTTAGAGTGTTATAGAAAGTTTTCTTTTGTTTTCGATATTTTGCTTAAAATTAATTTTTCGTTTTGACTGTCCACTTTTTTTATTTGGACAATATTGAAATGGAATTTTTAGAAAGGGACTTGCGACTTCAGTTTTCAAAATTTACTATTAAAATTGCTGAATAAAAAAAAAATTGGATAGAAAAAGGAGTTTTGAGATTTGCAATACCTCAGAGCCCCTGGAAGGTTTAAAATGGCCATGAATTCTTCTGAAATTAGAAATAATTACATTGTTTAAAATATGGAAAAAACACATAGCTAATCAGTAAATATTTCAATAAAGGTGTAGATGTATATTGTTGAAGAGTGTATTACTCTTCATTCAACACTATTTTTAATGATTTATTGTACATATAAGAACGATCTTCAATAAAATTAGTTTCTAAAGAACATATATTACATATATTAATGTAAAAATCATTTTTCTTAATTCTATTTTATTTTTTAACAGTAGATTTGGATTTTGGTTTAATAAAAGTGCAACTAGAAGAAAATTAAATTTGAATTCAGCTAATATCTCCAACAAATTTTCGCAGATACAAATGATCAGTTAGCAAAATATTAATATACTTCTGATTTAGTAAGCTGTTTATTTTATGCATCGTATACTTACAATATTTCATATACAAAATGCAAAGTCATATAATGAACCAATTATTTATCTTTATCAGAGTACAGATTTAAAAAAAATCTAACAACATTGAAATTAAATCTACGATGATAAACAGAAAAGTTTAAATTTGTAATGGCGTTCTACTCTGGAAACTGATTTTTTTTAAAAACTGATATAGCATGGAAACTTAACATCTGTAGTTGGAAGCTTTTCTTGCTACTTACAGCATTTCAAAAATTGTTTTTGCAACTTTTCCCTCCTTACAAATCATTCACATTAATTGTACTTTAAATTTAATAAAAAAAACTTTTTCTTAAGTGCCTATATTTAAATAACATATATTTTAATGTTCGAAATTATTGAATTAAATAAACAAAGCAAGAAGAAATAAAGCAAAAACTGAAACGCAAACTCTTTCGTTTAATGTAAAACGTTATATTTATGTAAAGTAATGAATCTTTTTTCACTTTTATATCTAAAATCTAGAAGAAGTATCATTCCTCAATGATTTTTATCATACATCTTTGAATAAATACATTGAAAAGCAATCCATCTTTCATAAAAAGCAAAGTGGAAATTATTCATATAGTACTAAAACGCATGAAATTGTATTAATGAACGTATCGTTAAGTATTCGAAATTGTGTCAAACATCGTGCTAACTCTTGTCAAATATAACATTTTTAGATAACGCTTAAAATGTTGTAACCTCTTCTATAATTGACCTTTATCGGTAACACAACCGCATTGTAAACGAGACTATTGATTGACAGTTTTATGACTAATACACAATTATCATACAACCTAAAAAACTACCTTGACTATAACACGTAAAAAATGCTGTTCTGCAATTTATATCAACATTTAAGTTTCACGTTATACATTAAAAAATATCCATGTCTGGATGAATTTATGCATTAGACAAGAAGTATTTAAAAAAGTACGGAGTGAAATTTAACAGCCGTATTGCAATCTACCAATCGCAAGTCCAGGGTGAACACAAGAGGGGGGGGGACATGTGCAGCTCTCAAATCATAGAAGTATTTTGTAAACTGATCGAAGCCATAAAAGTAAAAGAATTAAATAAATTTTATATTTTTATTATAAATCTTTTTGTTGCCTTTATATATATATATATATATATATATTTTTTAACACTCTTTAGAACAGTCAATTCGCCGTCCGAGCCCTCGAGTAAAGTCACTGTTATGAACACTAAATACATTCTATTCAGTGAATTCAAGACGGCATGTCTATGAAAAAATACTATTCCTTATCAAGGAAATTGTAAGTCATTCTATATATTATATAGAGAGCATTATATGGTTCGAAGCTTGGGGGGTAACTTCAAAGCCGACAATTGGCTATCGTAGAAGCTTTTAAATGATTTCGACAAATACTTTTTATTTCCTACGAAATTAAATAAAATCCGAATATCAGCTTTAATTTTCAATTTAAAATAAAGTCATACTGCGTATAATGGCACAGTTTAGTGCTAAATGCCTTATTCCCAGCCGATCTGATATTTTATATTGACCTCCAAAGCTCCCTAGAAAATTTCCGTACCCAATACTTGACTCTTGATCATGACTCCCTTCCCAAAAAAAAATATTTGTCTGTATCCGCTCCTACATAAATCTTAATGTCAGATATTGCTTTAATCACTTAAAGATGTGCTATTTAATAAATGAGCAAATGTATTTGTGAACAAAAAATTCAGAAAAAATATCCGTTATGCCAATCGATATTTTTCTATCGCTGTTTTATTACATGTTGATTGAAATAAAAAACTAGAATCTTATATAATTAAAGAATTTACTCTTTGATTATTAAATGATCACCATATGATAATCAAATAATTTAAAATGAGATTTGCTTCTCCCCTTTTAAACCGCAAATAACCACCACATGCTATACTTTCAGTGTTGAAAATTAGTAATGCTATAGGTGTTGTCCTGAAATTTCCCATAGGGAAGGGGCGAGCGATTCCAATATATTTCCGTAAATAATAAAAAAAAAATTACATTAAATTGTGATTATCAAATGATCACTATGCGATGATCAAAGAATTTTCAATGAGATTTGCTTTCCCCTTTATTTTAAAACAATAATAGCCACCACATGCTATTCTTTCAGAGTTGAAAATTGGTAATGAAACAGGTGTCCTCTTAAAATTTCTGATAGGGAAGGACGATTCCAATATATTGCCGTCAATGATAATTATCCAGGATTGAAATTTACACTCCTAATGGACTCGGAGAGTTATTATGTAAAAATGATTTATTAAAAAAAAAGTAACTTATAAATTCTTTTCGATTTAGGATTAATTCTCAATGATGATAAAAAAATTTAAAATTTGGAGGAGAAAAATGTGAGAAATCAAGGTTAACGCTTATTTATAATGTTATTTCAAGAATTATAATCTTATTTTTCTTTATTCTTTAAAAAATTTCATAATTTAAAAAATGAAATCATTTTTTCATAATAACTAAAAAAGTCCGAAGTTAATGATAGCTGTTTACGTATCTAATCCCTAAAAACAAACGTCAAATCTTGAAATAACCGAGAATATAGAATTTATCTTCCCAATTCTGCATCCGCTTATTGAAAACCCAGACTCATGGTTATAGATGCTCTAATGTAGGTGTATAAGTTTATATTTCATCCAACCTATTTTATCTCCTACAATGGACCACTGTACTTCCGAAACACAAGTGAAAAAAATTTCCGAGTATTCGTTAAAAATGAAGGCTGGAAGAGTTTCAGCAGCTTCCAGTATAAAATTTATAAGGATTAAATTCATATATTGTCGTTCAATCATTCAAACGATAGTCCAAAAATTAAAAATTCAGAGGTTATTACGGTTTCTTCGCATCTAATCGTTACTGTCTGTTAAAGTTTCATAAGCATAAAAAAATAGAGAACTTCCATCAGAATGCCATTTTGTCTTTGTCTAGGCCAAAACAACTCGAAAATAATCTAGACCAGGGGTGGGCATTAAGTCGATCGCGATTGATCGGTGAACCAGAAAGACATTTTGGGGTGATCATCTTTACTAAGATGTAAGACGCGCATACTAAAAGAAAACAATTGTTATATTCATGTGTTACCCATTTGGCAATGTTGATGTGGAAGAAATAACTGAAAATATAAATTATATGTTCTCTTTATCTCTTGAAGACAACGAAGTTTTTCTCCTTCAGAATGACATAATTTCAAAAGCACCTAGTTCAGAACCCAAGAATAACTTTCGGAATCTAATGGACAAAGTATAAATTTTAATAATTTAAACATAACTTTTAAAATGCTGCATGTCATTTAACATCTCTTTGGCTCTACCTACCTGTGTGAATTATATTCATCGTTGAAAATGCCAAGACAGCATATCGTTCACGTATCGCAAACGACCACTTACCAGCTCAAGACTGGCGGACGGTATGCAGCTCTAATTATAACTACGAGAACTAACTTTAGATGAAGATGATTTATTTGTTAATGTATTTTGGAATTGTTATTAAATGCGTCATTTCATATAATTATATTTGTGGCTATTATTATTATGTCTGCATCTTGCTATTATTATGTTTTTAGTATTGTATGCAAGTACATATTCCGTATTTATTATTAAGTTGTAATAAATATTGTAGACCTTTATTTTTTAGCTGACCACACATACGCCACTGGGTTGACCGCAATCCCTTGAAAAATATTAGAAGTAGTCCGTACTCTGGAAAAGTCTGCCCACCCCTGATCTAGACCATCAGTCAATCCTCCTCGGTTTTTATCTAAAGCAGAAATTGCCTCAGTTTATCAAATTAAACTACTCAGATTGTTTAAAATTTATGGATTGAACGGTCACAGTTATAGATTTACTCTAGCAATATGAATATAGTGGTCAGATTTACTTATTGATTCTTTGAAAATAGGAAATAACAGTTTTTGTACCTATAAATCTCCAAATCCGTTGTTTCATGTTACCTTGTGCAACAACTGTAAATGATGTTTTAACTGCAAAATAACGAAGCGACAAGTATTTTTTCGAACATTTATTGATTAGAAATACGATTTCTAACATCCAGAATACATAGTTAAAAACCTGAAATTAAAACACAATGACAAATATATATATAAAAAAATGAAACAATATACACATGACTTCTTTACAAAATGCAACTAGAAAACGGGAAATTAAAAACACTTTTTTTTTCCGAGTATATAATTTTCAAGACATCTATCTTTCTTGCCTACTTTAGGAATAACACCTGCAAAGAAATACAAATGGTAAGTAAAAAGTCATTAAGAAAATTTAGGAAACAATATCGTTATTCTGAATTCTATTAATCATAACATGATAAACTGTTTTGGTTTTTTAATAAAATCATCAACTTCCAGCTTTCTATTCTAGTATTTGAACTTAAATACAGTGGGATTTGGCTAATTATGGCTAATTTTAATTAGCACTTTTTCTTGAGTTCTACGAGTTTTCCATTAAACATAAAGTGAAAATATCGCTGCAATTTTGATTCACAGTCAAAATTAAAACTGAAAAAAAAGAAGGTTTTATTCCCGAGTGGTTTTAATTAGTTAAATACATCCTTTACCATGTATTTTAATGATAGTATTGAATAATTGTTTAAAGGCCTTAAAATCATTAGAAGGCTTTAGTGCCGCACAAAAGTAAAAAAAATTCTCATTTAAAAAACTGTAAATGAGTTAGAGTAAATACGAATCGCACTATTTTTTGCACGACTGTTGTCTTCAAAATGATGCTTATTATTTATTAAATTTTCAAAAATTACTATCAGTTCATCTATTATTATTTAACATTCGGTCATTTATTATGAAATATATATCAGAATTGTTAAATATTAAAGCTAAATTTTTGTTGGATTTTTTTTATATTTAAAATTTGTCATTTTCTCTTGCTATACTCATTGCTAAGACCCACATTTCCATAGTTACATTTTTGGATAAATCGGATTTGTTTACTGTAATCTAGTAGAATGTGTCCAATTAGAAAATGACAGTACTAAGAATTCGTTTCATTGGGAAATGTGCTAAACTAATTGCAAAAATGACTGGCCCATATACTGCTTCTAAAAGATAGTATGATAAACTGGATGCAATTATACAATGGAGAATTACCCCCAAAATACACATTTTTGGAGATGGGCTATTTTTGCAAACCTTAATATATTCTACCGATGTATTTTACCAATAATTAATTATTGCATTTTCAGATACAATAAATAATAGTAAATCCATAATTCATAAAACTGATATTGCTTCGCGAATGCATTATTGTCCAATTGCCCAGCATCAGTTTTAAATATGCGCACAGTGGTCTCTATAATCCGGTCAGATTCGCCAATCTGACTTTTCTAAAGAGTCTGGCATTTCCAGAAGACGAGAGATAAGCAGAGAACAAGACTTTAATTAAAGATTTACGAGGCTAAAATTGCTAAACAAATCTAATCAACCAATAACTAACAAACTACTTACCAGCAGTTCCTACTTATTCAGTAAAAGGTCTTTTGCCAGAGGAACTTTGTACATCATTGGCACTAGACACTGCATCACTGGTGCTCTGCACTTCATCTTCATCACTAGATTCTCGCTTCCTTTTCATAACGTTGCGGCTAGATGTGGGTATATTATCTTCACTGGTACTGGGTTCATCGCTGCTGGTTGGTGGATCATCCTGACTAGCAGTCAAGACTTCATCGCTACTGGAGGGGACTTGGTGACTTGTGGTTGGCACATCGTCTCCTCCAGTGACTTCATCGTCTACAGAATTTTCATCATCCCCAGAACCTTCGTCTTCTCCTGATGCTTCATTGCCACTGGATACTTCAGAAATGGCCTGAGAGGTTCCATTGCAATGAGTTGTCACATTACCGGTAGTTGAAGATGTGCTGTCGCTTACTTGGCCCGATCCAGTAGTACTATCACTAGCTTGAGCATTTTCAGACGAACCATCACTGGTTTGAGAAGATCCAACAGACCCACCATCGGCTTGATTGGATCCAGAAGTACTTTCGGCTTCTTGTTGGGGTTGAGGCATACTGGCACTACCTGTTTTTTTGTTTAAAAACTTAGTAATGGGCACTTGCCATTCAGGTGTAGGCCGCGGACAATATGGATTTCCTCCGGAGTATTTATCTGCTTTGGCTAAAGAGAGATTAAATTTTAAAATTTTGGCTTTGGATACACAAATTTAACTATAATTATTCTATTCTAGGGTTATTACTATTCTAGATTCTAACTATAGCAATCTTGCACAGCCTAGCTAATCTTAAGGTACGCTGGGTGATGTAATTTTTTAAAAAATAAATTTGATTATAAGAGAAAAGTAGCCAGAGAAGATAAAATAGAATAAGTTAAATGATAATAAAAATTCAGTAGCCATACAGGCCATTGAATTACAATTTTGTAACTTGTATTTTATTCACTACAAGTACTTTAACCAGTGGCAGCTAGTCAATTCAGAAACTATCAAACTAGAAAAGAACATAAAAATACAGATTTTAAAAAACATTTTTACAGCACTATCAAAAATTTTAACTGTAATTATTTGAATTTTATTTTTAAAAATTTCGACTTATCTTTTTTCGATGAATGAAACTAGTAAAAGAAAAGAAATGCGTACTAAAGCATGAGTCGTCATTGCAACGCGACAGCCAAGTCAGAACCAAATAACAACTAACAAAAGGAGAGACCAAAATCATACATTTGGGATGCGCCAAATCTGGTCTGTGCTTAAGCAGCAGTTCAAGACACCACTCACTCTATAGGAAATATCTTAGGTTTTCATCTTTCAATATTGCGCAGCTATTGCGTAGTGAGATAATTTTGTTGAATTCTAAGGCTGGTTTCCGGATAATCTCAACTTGCATATTTCCTACTCATCTTTTTTTTTTTTTTTCCTTTATTCTTTTTCTTACTATTACTCTCTATTTTAGTTTCACATCGAACTCTCAATGTGGGAAAACAACCAAACGGGTTAAAAACGAAAAAATGAGTTTTTAAAATAATTTCAGGCAATGAATGCTTAATGGATGAAGCCTCCACTGGTTTTGACAAAATACATGCCAATTGGTATATGCTTTCATTCTTCCGATACTTCTGTATACCATTTTATACAACGACTATAACTATTCTTATAATAGGAATTAATTTTTGCCAGATATAAAAGAAATAATAAAAACTTAACATAAAGTTTAAACATGAAAGAGTTCTGTTAATTCTTTTAAAAATAGCTGTAGACAGTAAGAAATAAAGAGAAAAAATTTTATTACAATAATCGGATAAAAACAAAAACAAAAAAATCTTTATCGTGGATATTCCAGGCTTAAAATGAAATTTACATTAAAAGTAATACAGAATAAAAATAAAATGCCAACAGATTAAAAGCACAAAATGTTTATTATTTTCTTGAATAAGCGTTTTATGTTTTGAGTTTTTTTAATACTAAATAAATTTCTGTATTTATAATAATAGTGATAAAAATACAAGTTACATAACAGATGCTAATAGATTGGACTTAACATTTGTCCATAAATAAGCAATATACAATAGTCTGCACATTTAGAACTATTTAGATGGTAACATATACATGCAAGCATTTAAAAAAAAGTTAGTTCCAATCTTACAAAAAAGTGATGGTGGGGGTGGGAGTCCTCAAATAAATATTTTTATCAAGAGAGGAAAAAAAAATTCATCTAATGAATAAATATTTTCGTGTTATGAATTGTAATTTGCATTTAAATATTAATAATTTTTTTTCACTTCACATTAAGTGCTTCCGAAAATTCCAAACCGAATGCATATTTAGCGAACAAGTTTCTTTCCTTACAGTAATGGCGTTTTAAAAATAAAATCAGAAAAATATCATCTAAAAGCTACTCTAGACTAGATTTTTTTTACAGTAAATCCATCGACTTCGATTAAGTTACAACAGTGGATAAGTGCAATTCACGGATAATCCGCAAAATGACAGAGAAAAAAAAAAAAAAAAAAAAAAAGGAAGAAGAAAATGCCTTTAAACGATTTCTATTTATGACAGAGAGCCTGCGCGAACAATTATAACTAAAAAAATAATCGATTAATGCATTTACAAGCTTGATGGATCATTTCTTCACACACACTTCTGAGTTAAAACACTCATTTTATTTTTGATTAAATTTTAACAAATCATGAGGATTTATGATACTTGTTTATGCTCTCTTTGAAATACTAATTTACGTTTAATCAAATTTATACATGCTACTAATAGGCGTTAATTCGTGTTCATTTTTGAAAAGGCAGAAATTGAAAATTTTAAAAACGGTGCATACAGTGGTTGGATTTGATGTGACGATTTCAGCATATTTTTTAGTTTTGGGAAATGGGTTTTAAGAAAAGGAAATAAACGGTTAAAAAAAATAGAAGAAATCACTTTTTAACATTTTTAACTATTTTTATATATATAATATCTAGATGTAAAACACCTTTTCCTCCTAATCTTAAAATCTAAATCTGAACACCTTATTTTACGATACAAATATCAATATACTAATGAACAAAAACAGTTTGTTCAAAAACTTCAAAATCCAATTAAATTGAATCTAATTTTAAGAAATTAAAAAGCAATCCATATAAATAATATCTTTAACTGAATTAAGACTAATCATGTTAAAATAATGTAGACTAAAGAAGATTAAATTATGTAACTAAAAGATATTTATAATCAAATTTAGATATCTGGTCAATGGTGATCCATTAACTGATGCATTCTCATATCAAGTTGAATGAAAAGCAAATTACCGAAACTGATGAGAAGAAAAAACTTTGAAGAGAAAAGCTCCTTGAAGTTAATGAATGCAGGCTGTAAACCAAAATACAATAATACATTCATATTTTAGCAATATACATTCAAGATATTACAAATAGTAGCCAGAAATGAACTTTTCGTGGTATAGAACATGAAAAAAAAATTCAAAATTCTTGTTTTCATATTTTAATACCGCAAAAAAGTGGCCAGTTAATAAAATATATAATAAGGGGTGGGGGAATAAAATTTACTGATATACCTTCCGCCCCCGCATGGGTCTTAAAAGTCATAAAATGTGGCAATTATTAACAGGCTTTTCATTAATTTTTAAAATTTCTCACAATCAGCTTATCACAGCATTTTTTTGCCAAATATTCAATTTATTCAGAATGATAAAACTTTTATACAAGCCGATCCATAACATCCAGGCGTACATTCCTCTTAAAGAGAACAAAAATTATTTCAAAGTGCAATTTTCGATTCTCACAATATTCTCCAAAAATCAGCTTGTCGAATTAGAATCGTTGCAATTAAAATCGCTCTTGAATTCGAATTGTTCGAAATTACAGCAAAAGATTTTTTTTAATATCAACTTCATTTCTTTTCTTTGTTTATAGTAACATATAAACGGGAAAAAAATTTAATGTCTAAAACTAGAATATCATTTGTTGCAAATAAAATATAGCAAACAAACAAATTAAAGAATATAGAAACAAAAATCAAGATAACTTTCAGAAAGCATTTCAGGTATGAAAATATCTTTGTTTAAATTATTTATTTATTTATCCATTCCTTTTTTGCATAGCATTTTAGCCCCACCCCCAGATGATACTTGAAAGTCCGATTTACGCGCGAACTCAAACGTTGCAGAGTATTGACCAAAAACACAATTGGGAAAAGATTACTCAATATTTCAATTGTCAAGAAACCGATATAATGTACTGAAGAACTGTCTATCCGTGATAGTAAAACTACTTTGAAATTGCCCACCCCACACTTATTCAATCATCATTAAATACTTCACAAAACCGGAAGTCCAATCTAAAGTTATAAACAGATTTTGATAGAATAAATTTTATAACTCTTAATAACTTGATTACATGAAATTATAAGCAGATAGTAAAATCTTAAAAATTGATGAAAATATTCAATTTTTGCCACTTTTTACGCCTACTAACCCCCCCCCCATGAGAGAGTAGAAGATATCAATTTTATCATTATAATTTTCATCAATTGAGTGTATTTCCTAAAAATACAAGGAATATCTAGAAACTAAGTTTCAAGAAGCTAAGCGTTGGTTTCATTATTTCATACATGCACGCACACTTAGACGAGTCATTGGCAGATCATTTAATACTAGGAGCTCAAAATAAATTAAATTTCGCTGACAAACTTATAAAGTTAACGAACAGAAAGGGATGAGTAAATTGATAGTAAGGAGGTGGGAACAAAGTTCCAATTAAGGATGAGAAAATGTTCATGATGAAGTAAAAAAAACCAAAGTCTCTGATTGATGACGTTTCTTGTTTTAAGAAGTTTAAGGAGAATCAAAGAATCATCATTACAAAGCTGCCAATACATTTTCCACACATTTCCAGTTCACTTCATCACCGCAGGTAGAATCTGTCTATGACAAGGGCATACTGAAGCTCGTGGGTTACTAAGATAAATGCTTCAATAATGGTCGCAACTTAGTTGAAAAATAGTTTAGACATTGCATTTCATTCTGCAATAAAAGCGTTTTTGTAATAATAGTTTTTTTTTAATTCCTTGATGGAACTTAGTTTCTAGATACCCTTAGAATAATTACCTCATGAAAGAAATAACACTTCACAAATGAAATATTTCAAATATAATACAACCAGATAAATCCGTTTTATTAAGAGATCAATATGCACCAACATTGTCCAAAATACATAAAAAAAATCGCAATTTGATTTACTACAGTATTAATCACAGCCTACAAATTTTATCATAAAAAATAGAAGAGACAAATATGAGTTCTAGAGGAAATTTAAATTTAAAGAAATTAGATTCAGAACGGAAAAAGTAAATTCTTCTAACATAAATAAGCATATTTCAAAATAATTTCTGTCCAAAAGAAAAATGAAAATTCAAATTTTAATAATTTTTCTCAATACTCGCTTTACAGAAAGCGAGTGCAAAACGTGTTACTTCCCAGTGCTAAATATATGGATTTCTACTTAAAAATTATTACATAATAAACTAAATAATAAATTGAAAATATTGCACAAATGTAAAGAGAATGCAGAATATCAATCTTTATTTCTTAAATCACTTTCATTCTGCCTTTATACACTTACAAATCATCTGCCGTCCCCCTTTTAAAACTGCTTCCGGACTTCAATACACATACGGCGAGACAACGCGAGCGTAAATTTTTATTTAAAAATCAGCCACTTTCATCTTGCGCGGGCTTCCGCGAGAATCAACGAATGCTGTGAACGCGAACTGAGAAAAGCCCTTTTTCCTCCCCGCACACATCAAAGGAAACTTTTAGCGCATGCGTGCTCAGATCAGTACATCTGGCGTGACATTTGAGATCGTTTGCTGCGTTATCCACGAGTTTTTTTTAATCATTTGTATCTTTTTGAAAATATAGTGGTCGAATGATACTGTCTGCAAGTGACTGACAAGTACAGAGACATCCTGACCAAATTTTAAATTGGCCAGATGACTCTTGAAATCGTAGGTCATTCAACGATCGACATTTCACCTTTGGTGAAACCTTATAATCCAATAGCTTTTACAATTTTAAGCACAAATGGATAATATATATGAAAAAAAGAAAGCCTTTCTAACTTCAGTGCAACGTTCAATAACATTTTTATTTATTTATCCAATTTAAAAAATAAGAAAAAAATTCCATGCATTTTTAAATCTTCGCTAACATTCAATATTTTGGAAAGATTATAGGTTAAAAAATTTTTAAGTTACCTTTTCAAAATTCATACGGGTTTTTTTTTTAATTATACTAAAATCTGTAAATTAAAAAAAATTATATTTGCATCAGATTTTAAGAAACTAAGAATAATTTTCAGTTAAATGCCATATTTAAATGTTACAGGGAGCCACTATGGACAGCTTCTAAATTTTTAAACTGTAACCAGATGGCAACAAAATTGACATGGAAATACTAATATCCCAACTTAGATGTCACACCATCAGAGAAATGTTTAAATATCAGAAAGAAATTATTGTGCAAGTCTACAAATACAATGGATCTTTAATGGAATCAGGTTTTAAATATAAGACTTTCAAATTGCAACATCTACCATCAGAGCTCATTAGAAATTAAGAAAGTAAACATTCATGTAACAAAAAATAATGATAAGCATGTATTTCCTATAAATTAATTTTGACCAAGTCTGATTAGAATTATTTATCAAGAGGGGGAAAAAATCAGAAATCAAGCATTTCAGTTCTAAATAACAGTTAAAATTGTAAACCTTGATTCACTCATTCAAATCTTTAAAATTTATCAAAATTAAAATCTTTAAAATTTAAATGGAATCACTAAGGAACTGCTCAATCATTCTAACTTAAAAATAAATCAAGCCATAAAAAATATTAGAAATAATAAATAAAAAACTCAGAATCCACATAAGCCCTTCTTCCAGTTATTTACATAAGGGTATCTGCCATTTTAAAAGGAGGAGGGATTAAAAATAATCTGAAATTTTTCATCACTTCTGGATTTGAATTAATAAAATTTCAAAATGGATGTTAATGGAAAATTGTTCCAATAAAGGAAATCATGCTATTAAAAGCAATACAGCATTTAAAATTTCAATTGTAGTTCATGCTGTTAGTTATAAAATCTTTCTCCGGTAAAAGACAGAGGTAAATTTTCCTCAAACAGAATAAACTTGTCAGATTGAGCATTATTTGTATTCCAGGAGGAAAAATTGTTGCAATTATTAAAAGAAACCTTAGAAGATACTTGTGAACTTAAGAAGACAAAAGATTTTATGCTAGATAAACTGCTTTAGAAACAAGAAAATGTATTCAATAACAAAGAACATAAGAGAGCAGGAATATACAAACAAATTTATTATACAAGAGTGCACAAAAGGCATTGAAGATTTTGAATCTTCATTTTCATTATGTTTCCAACAACTCAAAAACAAAAATTTATCATCTCAGGCAGCTGCACTACTGCGAGTGGTTTAAATCATTTATTGGCATTAATGGAGCTTAAAACTAGCTTCCGTCCTTGATACAGATAAAACTCAGTTTTATTTAAGCCTATAGATTTGAAGGGGGGGAGGCAGAATAAATTTCTCAAATTCATTAGGAACATCAAAATAACCCACATCTGCTCATCATTCCGACTTGACATTGGAATCAACAAAGAACAACAACAACTTGCTGAAATTGAACAAAATATTCTGGAAAAGAAGGCATTACAATCAAATGACAACTTGCATTATAAGAATATAGAATCAAATAGCCAAACAGCTCAAAGTTCTAACATTACAATATTTTTGTTGAAAATCAAAAAAACATATTGAATGATAAAAGTTGATATCCATATATCGAAACCCGATTGAACAGAACAAAACTAAAGAGAATGTAAATTTGCAAAATGTTATATTAAAATACAGCAACAACTTAATTTTAAGTTGCCAGATGAGAAAGAAAGATGTCAGGAACTTGAATATTTAATTGAACCATGAGCTATTAAAATACAAATAATACGAGTCAAGACAGAAAAATTACAACTAAACAAAAGAAGCAAATACGAAAAATAATCTTAAAATTAACCAATTGAGGATTTATACCTTTTGCTCAAATTATTACTTAACATCCAATTACTAATATTGTATTTGAAAAACTTATTAAAGGATTTTCTTTGAATTTAAGAAACACTGATATCTTTAAATCCTTTCTTTATACTTTGTTACATTTTTTTATAAAATATCAATTTCACATCCTAAAAAATAAATAGAAAAATTAACAAATAGTTATAATCAACTACTTAAAGAGAAGACAATTTCAAATGCAATCCTTGAGCTTAAGTAACAACACTATGTTTTATAAAATTATGATCAAATGAAAACATAAAATGTCATATCTAAAGCTATGTAAAGCTTACTCTAATATTGGTTTTTAATGTATGCATAAGACAAGTGTTCTAAAAATGTATAAAATATTTCATGCCATTAAACACTATTATTCTTGTTACTTTTCTTTCACCATTACTTAGCAGACTTTCAAACTTGCACATCTTTCACTTTTCACAGGAATTTAATTTTGTTATATTTGTGTTCTTTTTGGGAGAAACATAAGAGAAACTTTAAAATAGATCTCTTAATTTTGAAATATGGTCAGATGACAAGAAAAGATTCCCGAGCTAGCACTCCCTTTTCAAAATGCTTCATTGACTCATAAGAAAAATCCTTTGGTCCCAAAGGATTTAACATATACCACACCTGCTTACATGAAAGTTTTTTTTTTTTTGGTGGAATCTGGCTTTCAAACTTAAAATGTCTGAACTTTAAAGCTAAGATATCACCAGAACACAACAGGCTTACCAACCCCATTTCTATTTAACCTCCTATTTTTTGTACTTTCACGGTTACTAACATTACTTTTGCATATCACTAACTGGTTTGTCTGGCACCTCGAACAGTACACATACCACAAGCTGAGATTCTCTCATCAAAAATTTCAACAATAAAGTATTTAAATACAGCAGTTAGCAACTATTTTTCATAAACTGAAATACTTATAAGTGATCATGACAAAAAAGACAAGTTAATAGTGATATAGCTACTACAAAAAGTCATGCTTCATTTGAAAATATAATTTATACTAAAGACAACAGTGAATTATTACAAATAAATGAACTATACCTCTAGCAGGTGAATTAGTAGCAGCACTTCTGGTCAAAACGTGAACTTTTCTAGGAGCTTTGCCACCAGCTGAAAACAAGAATATTTAATTAAAAAAAAGTATATTCATTAAGATACATTATTAATTGGTATACAAGTTAAAAATGTAGTGGTTTGCAATTTAAAATGGTTTTATATTTAAAAAAATACAATTACCTTTAAGAAAGAATAAAAATTGAGATTTTTTTAAATAGAAAACAATACAGCTAATCCTCAATTTACAAAAATAATAATAATAATAATCATAAAAGATATTTACAGATGTTTTTAGTTAACACAATATTTATACATAAAAGAGTATTGACTATGTAGTTTTCCTATTGGACAAAAAGACAGAATTTTTATGCTTTACGATATAGCATTAGAAAACAAGTTGATTATGAGCAATCTGACAGGATAGATTTTAGTTTTAAGTCAAAGAGGATCTTTATATAATAACAAAAATACTAGCTATAGTAGATAAGTGTTTTGATTTAGATACTTTTAACTTTTGAGATTTTCAAAACAATTGTTCTAAAGAATGATTTAAAATTGAATTTTTATGGAATGACTTACAAATGATGATTACAATAATTTAAAAATGATTTACAAGTTATTATAAATATTTAATCAAAATGAAAGTATTAAAAATAAAATAAGCTTATTTCTTTTCCTACTAACATATGTTGAAGAATTTTCAAAGAGGTTTTAATGCCCAAAGAGGTTATTTGGAGGTGTTCGAGTCAATCAACTTTAACATACGCTTCACATACAGTTTTTTCTTAATTTCTTAGCTAAAAATTAGAAGTTCAAGAATCTCATATTAAAGTTAAATATAACTCAATATATATAAATCAAAAATCGCCCACAACAATTTTTTAAAGAGGTAACATTTAATAGACGGAAGGAATTCATAAAAAAAATCTTTACATTTCCATTAAAATCATGCCAGTATAGCACATACAAATTAATGACATACATAAAGTATCCAATTCAAAAAATTTCCCATACAGAAAACTTGGCAAAAGCACATTTTTCTAAACTCTCAGCTAAATTTTACAAGAATGATTTTTAAATTTAAAATACAAGGAGAAAAATCTTATCCTTTTATGGAAGAAAATAAAGCTATAAAAAACAGTTTCTACAATTAAATTATGAATGGCTAATATAAATCATAGAATTTTAAATCAAAATTAGATTCCTAACAAAGCTGGTACAACTTCTTGGTATTGGATTCAAACAGTTATTAGAATGTATATATTTCAGAAATACATATACTTAATCAAATTTGAAGAGTTACAGTTTTAGAAAATTTAACAAAAAGTGGATAATACAAAATAATAAAAAAATTAAAATTTATTTCACGGGGAAAAAATTAACTCTTTCCCATCAAAAAATGAAGCTTCAGAGTTCATAAATTATTGAATGCCATCAAAATCAGAAAAATTGATTGCAACAGGATGCTTTGCAAACATGGCTAGCATTATTGTCAGAAAATAAAACAATGATATGACTCAAAAATGTTTAAAACAGCAACTAAAACAAGTGAAAGTCATCCCAGAAACGTTCTACCATTTTGTTAAAATACTTAATAGTTGTCATGCACTTTAAACTGTCAAACTTGATGCAAGTATGTTTTTAATACAAAGTCAAAAGGCGAGGAAAAAAAAAAAAACTAATCTATTGAAACGTTACCTTTTGAAAACAGTAGATAAAACAATCTTTTCAGAACCTACGATGATGAATATCTAAATATTACCAAGATGCTAATTTATTATCAAATCCTCAACAACAAAATAAAATCCTATCAACAAACGTAAACCGATAGCAGTATTTAATGTTAATTCAAAAATCATGCAACGAAGATAACCGATTTACACACATTCAGATCAATGCATTTTAGATGTTAAGTCCAAACCATTGATCATGAACTTCACTTGATGCCAAATCAGAAGCTGATGTCAATTAACATACCTTTCTTTGCAGCATCAGCTTTAGTACGAGCCATTATTCTGATGACATTTAAAAAAAAATCTTTAATATGACAAAATTGGAAATTCCACGAGAGATCGCTTCGACAACCTACACGATTGAAGTCACACACAGATATTGAAGAGAAGCGCCAAAGACATCATACCATATAACAATAGATTCCCGCGGGTGGTGAAGTAGAAGTTGAAGTAGCATTTTTTGGATAGAAGTGAAAGTTAATAATCAACTTATGAAAACTCTTTTATCAGTTGAACTAACATCATACTAGAGTAAATTATATATTTATTTATTACAACTTAAAATTAAGTCCAAGGAAAAGGAACTAAAGTATGTTAGGAAAAAAAAATTGTGCACAAGTTTTCGCTTTTGATTATTTGGGCTAATAAACATATTTCAGAACCCAAGACTGATTTACGAATTGCAGCACAATGCTGTATCAATGTGAATCGCTAAAATTTCACCACTCTGTTAATGAAAAATTAAAGTGAAGATTTTTTGTGGTATTATGGCTTAAGATTACTTTAAAAATGTTAAATTTAATGATTTTATTACTGTAGCTTTCAATTTTCATTTAAAATAAGAACCTTATTTTATCGCAGGATTGTCATCATTATTCGTTGTCATTCTTTTTAAAGATTTTAAAACTTTGTTTGGCAGTAGAAAAATTTATTCAAACAATTAAACTAATTACAATCGTTTATGCCAAAATGTTGCTCTTTTTTTTTTTATCTCGCGTCTGATTTCTCTATCTGAAATTTCATTCATCTTTTATTATTTTATTTTTCCCCCTTTTAACTTTTAATTATTTCATTTGTAATTTTAATTATTTCATTATTTTAATTATTTCATTTGTATAATAGTTGGAATCTTGCAATCAATTGACTCTTTTTATAATATTAATTCCTGGTAATTATTTTTTTCATCGTGTCTAGGGAATACTTCAGAGAAATGGACACTGTTTTTCAAAGGAGATACTTGAAAAATTTACTTATAACACCAGAGATTCCCTGATGACCGAATTCTTGAAACTGCCTTTACAAACAATGAAAATATATGCCCCGAAATTTCTTTCGGAAATATATATTTTTATTTTGGTGAAAAAAAAATAATTTTGCTCAAAGCAGAAAATAAAAAAATATATTAAGTACTTCAAGTTTATGATTGTATTCTCAGTGAACAAATTGGATCAATTTCAGCTTACAGAAGTAATGGTGCAAACATTCGCATTTTAACTGTACAAGATGTAAGAATTAAGGTGGCCAGAATACTTTAAAAATGTCATAATTGTTGGATTGTTAAATGTGATATTAAAAGTGATCACTGTAATAGCATGGCTGGATATGGATTAAATTTGTCTCTTTAAGTTGAATCTTTTTCATCATATTAATATAAAATGCATTTTTGTTTTTTACAGAGTATTTAAGTTTTAAATGCACTTAAAAGAAATGAATGTATTATTATATGTATGTAGTATTTGTTAATGTATGTAGTGTTGTAATGTATGTAGTATTTGTTAATATAAAGTAACATCCAAAAAAAATTTATATAAAGAAAAACCCATATTAAAGGATATTAAATATTATCTGTTATTACATGCTGAAGAATTTGATTGAAAATTAATTATCGGTTACAATTTTTGAGTAATTATAATAAAAGTAATTCTTTTAATCTTCTTAATTTTCTTACATTACTTTACTGTACTACAAAATACCTCCTTACTCATAAAAATAATTTTAAATAATATATATGCATTGTTATCTAATTATTTTATTGTTGACTTCCCTATTATTGTTTCAGATTAGGCAAAACCTGTTTCCATGGAGCAGCTTTATTGTTTACTGTTGATTTTTCTAGCAGAAATCAAGATTCTGCCCCAAACAATTATTTGTAACTACATTTCAGAAGTACTATCATGATGCACCAATTTTTAAGGCAGTATCAGACGATGAAAGCATAGACATAGCTAGCGATCTAAAAGAAGATTCAGAAACAGCTTCAACAAAAACAGCAACAAATTAATGTGTAGTAAAAAAATCTCCATATTCTCATACAACACATCTTTATCAGGGAATTTACAACACCAGCTATTAATTGGGGACTCAATCTTTGAATTTTTGGCAACTTCTTCTTGCTTATCATTTAGAGCAACATGTGAATATCCAGGTAAGTGAATGTAGTCGTTTAATTGATAAAAATAACATATTGTTACAAACCTGCAATTCGACTTCCCAGCATAGTTGGTTCCATCATCGGAAAGACTGTTTTAAAGTCATCGGTATTGAACGGAGTCCGGGTGTCGTGTCGGAGGTCCCAGAGCTTGGCGACAAACTTGGCAACCATTTGGAGACTTGGCGACGAATTTGGCGACTTTGGCGCCAAAATAGATCATACCCAAAACATCGAGAATTTTCCCGATCAGTCCAGTAGGAACCGAGATACGCCTCGAACGTTCCTGATTGGTTGAGAGGTTTCTAGCCCCGCCTCCTGAGACCTATAAAAGGGGCTGCAGCTGCCAGCAGTAGTAGTCAGTAGTTGAGAAAGAAGTCGTAGTCGGAAGCAACGGTCGTCGTAGTCGAAATCGATGGTGAAGAACTGGTCTTTCAGCGATTAGCAGAGCAGCGACGGAGTCAAGCTAGTGCTGAACTAAGCTGTGCGCTACTGTCTGCAGTAGAGTTTTGGTTGTGTGCTGCTGTTGCACGTCTCGCGGCTGAAGATAATTGTCTTCTCTGTGCTGTATATAGTTGTCGTCTTTGTGCTGTCCTGTGTGACTTCGTGTAAATAAACGTCGTTGTTTTATTTTCTACTGCCGCCTGCTGATTGAGCGTTCTCCACACCATATAACTTCCACTATCCAGACGCACCCCGGTAAAATTCGTAACAATATCTTAAAGCTACACCAGATGATCTGGTAGCCTGTGGTTGTTGTAAAACATATTTGTTAGAAATTAAATTCCCAGATAGTAACAAGCAGCTAGCAATTCGAGACATTCCCAACAAGGGATTTTTTCTTGATAAGAATTTTTATTTTAAAAGGAATAATCCTTATTATGATCAAGTGCAAGATCAGATGGATATCTGGATGTTAAATCGTTTATTTTTTTCCCGTCACTTAGCAGTAAAAGTTTTTCATTGCCAAATAATTGATTTTGATGAAAATTACTGGCAATAAAAAAGTCAATTTTAAAAGAATTTTTAAAAAAATATGTTTTACATAAAATAATCAATAAATATATATATAGATCATTAAAGTTGTTGCCTATTTATTTGCAATTTTTTCCTTTTTATTTTCAACACTGCTGATAAAAACAGATGAATTTTAATTTTTTTGGTTTAGAATTGTTTAAAGTTATTGCAATAATAAATTTTTATTGACCTTTATTTTGAAGGAGTTCGCTTCTATAGCAATTCCTTTAAAATACCTGTATTTTTTTTAAAATTCCATTGTCTATTTAACTGTAAAATAGACAATGAAATTTAACTGTAAAATAGACAATTTTTTATTTGAAATTACTTTCAAGATAAAATTTCTTTTAGAAAAGTATTGCTTATATCTCTTTATATAAGACATTCACTCATTTACATTGATATTAATGATAAAAGGAATTAATTAAAAAAATAAAAATCTCATTAAATCTTATATTTATTTATGAAAAGCATTATAAAAATCATACATATAAAATTGATTAATTTCATGTGTATATCTATTTTATTAAAAAACATCATTAAAAATCATCACTTCTTATTTTTACTGTACTATAAGATAATATTTAACCTTTAACAATTCTTACAGAATTATTTTATTCTAATTAAAATCGTCTGTTTACGCATTTTGTTAGAACAGAAACTAAAAACACTTGCTCGAACTTTTTGGATCGTTTGTCTTTATTTTAATTTTTCATCTTTACATTCTAATGGAGTTCTTTGCGATTTGTTGTTCTTTTCGTGGATTTCCCGTGATTATTCGATAAGTTTGTGGGTGTTCAATTATCTGATATCTCATAATTGAGATTATCAGAAATATTATGATCACGAATATTATGAGGGATATTGTATTTGTGAATTTGATGTCTGCATTTCGTATATATATATATATATATAAACAAAATAAAAATTAAACCAAATAAAAAAGAATCCGTCCCGAAGACTTTTTCAAGGGTCACCCTCAGGCAGGGATTCAAAAAAAGGGATTTTTTTCTGTGAAGGAAATGCAGACAAGAAAGTCTAATAATGATTCCTCGTGACCCGAAAATCCCCTGGAATTAGGCCTAAGAGATATACCATTTTAACAGAAAAGAAAATACAAAACAATAAATTAGAAGAAAATAACCACTAATAAGAAAAATACAATAACAAAAATACCATAAAATAGCACTTAAATCATTAAAGAAAAACAAAAAGGTAAGAACATACCAGCAGCAGTCAAGGAAATTTTAAGCTATCGATTGTGATTCCCGCTTTTTAAAAACAGGCCAATGGTATTTTCTAGATTATATTATCTAGAAAATATCATTGGCTTGCGGAACGTTTCGGAGAATGGAAAGTGAGAATTTTAAAGGAAATTAATATAAAAATGAATACTGATTATGACAGATCTAAAGAACGTAGGATTTGTTTTAGTAAAACATTGAAAAACGAAATAAAAAATTTAAAAGAAAAAATTGTTATTACAGTAATAGATCAATCAGCAAATAATTTCTGTTTAATTTGTAAATATTGTTATAAAATTAATAATGATATTAATAAATATTAATTAATGAATATAACTCTAATGCAACTTATATGTTAAAGAACACCAGGAAAAAGGAATTAGATAAAAGAATGCTAGCTTTCTCAAAAATTAAATTTTTTTATTCCCAACAGTTAAATTTCATAAAAATCCATTAAAATTCAGATTCGTGACCTGTAGCACTGGCAATTATAATTACTATACGGGTAAACATTTCTTTAAATACTTAAAAATTATCCTGGACAAAATAAAAGATGAAGATAACTTTATTATTTCTAGTAACAAACAAGTACTGATTTTCTTAAAGATAACAACATTAATAAACTTAATATTTTTGATTTCGAAAATTTATACACTAATCTACCTCATAAAAAATTAATAAAGGTCTGCACTTTTATATATGACGAATATTTAAATGAAAATATCATTCCTAAAAATAACTGGCTTGAGTTATGTAATTTTAATATTACTGAAAATTACGTTTTTAATGGTATTAATTTTTATAAACAAGTTAAGGGCATTCCAATGGGAACAGCTTTCTCAAGTGCTTTAGCTAATATTTTCCTACATTACCATGAGAAAAAATAATTAAATATAATTTAATAAACGGGTGGAGGTATATTGATGACCTAATTTTAATTAACTTCGACAATACTAATATTGTTACTAATTGCTATCCAAAAGATTTAATTCTAACAGAAACAAATAAAAATCAACTTGAGGCTACCTTTCTGGATTTAAAAATCGAAATTGCTAATGATAAAACAATAGTTGGTATATACAATAAAAGGGATGAATTCAACTTTAAAATAACAAAACTATGTAACTACCATTCCATTCTAAACTCTAAAATTTTCAAAAATCTAATTTTCTCACAAGTTAACAGGATCAAAAGGGTTTGCAATAATAAAAATTCCTATATTAAAGCATCAAATAACCTCATTAAAAATTTAATTAAAAATGAATTTCCTAGAAATTACTGTAATGTCAATTTTTTAATTAAACAAGGTATGGTTTGGGATTAATCCTTTGTCTAAAATAAAAATAGAACTTTCCTTGCATATTTGATCACTCAATAGATGGCTCTGGGAGCCTACAATTTTTTACCTAAATTACCATTAGCTTTGTGTTTTTAAAAAGCGGGAATCACAATCGATAGCTTAAAATTTCCTTAACTGCTGCTGGTATGTTCTTACCTTTTTGTTTTCTTTAATGATTTAAGTGCTATTTTATGATATTTTTGTTTTTATTGTTATTTTTGTTATTGTATTTTTCTTATTAGTGGTTATTTTCTTCAAATTTGTTGTTTTGTATTTTCTTTTCTGTTAAAATGGTATATCTCTTAGGCCTAATTTCAGGGGATTTTCGGGTCACGAGGAATCATTATTATACTTTCTTGTCTGCATTTCCTTTACAGAAAAAATCCCTTTTTTGAATCCCTGCCTGAGGATGACCCTTGAAAAAGTCTTCAGGCGGATTCTTTTTTATTTCGTTTATTTGATTTTCCTATTAACTTGATTTTAATACTTTTGTATCAATTCATCTGTGTTTTAGAAGTAGCTGATAGCGAAGCTATTAGTAATGGATGCCTTCATTTTTCCTTGTATTGTTTTTGTTATTCTCCTTAAATTTAATGAGCTAGCGAAGCTACTAAGTTCTCGCTCCAGCTGCTAGTGGAGCCATAGGATGTGTTTTTTTTATGTAAAAAATTATGCCTGGTGCCTTTTTCATATGCCAAAGGCATCACGTGTTCGAAAATTATTGTTTAAAGTACAGACCGGCACAGGCGGTTTGCAAAAACTCCTTATTTCAGAATTCAAAGGAGATTCGACAATTGTGACCCATAAAGGTTCAAAAAGAAGTGTTCTTAGATAAAACAATTGTGATCAATAAATCTCATGATTTTAATATAAATGGTGGGTAACTGCAACTGTTCCTCAGTATTTATTATGGTCAGTCATGTTTGGCGAGTTTTTACTGTTGTTATCCTTGGCGAAATAAGGGATACACTAAACTAGGATTTTACAGTAAAAGTTCTAACAATAAAATTCTACATTATTTATATGCAATTAGTTACTCATACAAACTCAACATCCCTCTTCAACAGGAAAAACAATAATTAAATAAGTATAAATATATCTTTACGAACTATACACAAAAATTAATTATATAGATTTTTAATTCTGTCCAAAACTAGCAATTTCATTGCATTTCTAAAATTATTAATGTTGATTAAATATAATAAAAATATCAATTACTAATATTATCGTATTTTAACAACAATTAATTAACAATTTTCTAAATGAAAAGCTTTTCTGGTAACATTGCATAATGCACCAATAAAAATTAAAAGATCATTTCCCACACAATTATCATCATTAATTTTTGGCTTCAAATGATATATTGGCCATGTATATTTTAGAATTCCATAAGATTTTATGCAACCTATGCATCTTTGTACAAGAAATCTAAGTCTTGATACCTTTCTTGATGATATGATATCTCTGCTATTGAGTTGTTCTTTGCTTTTGTAATATCAAGGGTAATTATTGTATCAGTTTTGGTAGCTAATTATTCTTTAATTTGAAAACCCGAGGAAACTCCATAGGAGTATGAACATGTTGATGATCCGGCATCCAAGCTGAATATCCTTTCCCCAATTCTCTTTTTTCATTTGAGTCGGAACATGTTTTTCTGAAGTTTCTCTAGATGGCACCATTATATATTTTGACAGTACTTCTTCCACCCATTAAAGATAACATTTATCACCCCTTTAGAAATTCCAAAACGAAAAGCTAGATCCTCATTCAACAGGCCAAGGCGCAATTTCATCAGCACCAATAACGACTAATGATGATGTATTACTCCGAGGACTTTTTGGACTCCATTTAAGCAAAATAAAATGCGACAATACATTAATACTGTTTATATTTTCTAACTTCGTGTAAAATAAAATGAAAGTGCTTTATTATTTTGCAAAATCTTGCTACCTTCTTTTACATTACTTAAATTTGGAAGTTCTGACATGTTGATTTCTTCATCTTTTCTAGCAGTTCTGGTTGCATTTTCTCAATATTTGAGAAAGAAAAGTCTATTTGGCAAGATACTTCCCTTGTAGCTCCGTTTCCTGAAATATCACAATGAATAGCCATTACGGAATTACTTTCCTATAGATGTTTTAGCTTTAATTAATAAATTATATGCAAGCATCAAATTTTTACCCTTATCAGATTGAACACAGACATTTCTATCTTATACTTTAAGATCAACAAACTATAAAGGAAATGCACCGGCGACCTGGCCTAGGTACAGAACGTCTACCCCGTGATCTGGGCGTCCCAAGTTCGAGTCCTGGTTCGGACATTGTTGTTCTCTACTCTGTGCTGTATCTGTGAGGTATGTGAAAGAGTTTCCTCCTCCTGTAAAAAGAGATTGTGAAAGCAAATATGCATGCCATCTTTAAATGAGATAGAAATCAGACCAGTCGTCGGGTGCTAAGGGACCTCCGCTCTTTGCAGCTACTGCAAACTCGGCTTAAATCGCTGGCAGCTCGTCAGCGGGAATGGAAAGTGCCGTTAGTAACAAAAACAACGAAGTAAATGCTGGAAATATTTGGACACACTGGGATACTCGTGAAAAGAATAGTTCTCTACTATTTTATGAAATAATTTATTGAAATGATACAGACAAATTTTATAAAATAAAATTGCCAATGGTTCAAATTTAAGAAATAAAAATTCTACTTGCCATTTAATTCATTGCTAGATCTTTTTCAGCCTTTTATATCGGTAGACAGCTTTATCCACGGTTAAGGTTTAAAAAAAATTCTTATAGATAATTCGTGTGTGACAAGGTATACATTTTCCCTCCTACTGGTTTTGGTTTTAGTTAAAAAAAAATTGTTGATAGATGGCATTTTCCTGTTGTGCAATTTTGAGAATCGTCAATCTATTTCAGGACACCCTGTATCTGCAAAGATCATGGTGTTTGCTTTTTCAAAAAATTATATCTGCAAACAAGTTTAAAAACCCTGTTAAAATTATAATAGTTTAATTTCTAAGTATTTACCGGTAACAAAATGTTTATTACAGGGTTAGAGTTTGGTTTCCAGTTATCCCAATGGATAGCACCTTCTCACAATTGACGAAGTTTTACGTCCCTTAGAAACGTAAACATATTACTTTAGAAAATGCATTAGTTCCACATCTCACGTCTCATCCATAAGCTGCGCAAAAGGTGAGATACATTTTTATTGGGGTTGAAGACAGTAAAAGAATTGAAAATAAAAAAAATATCAGTACGAAGTCAAACAAACAAATCAGATCTTAGTTAAGAGAAAACTGACTTGAATTTGGCGCTTGCTTCAATCGGAGGATTACCGGAAACCGAAAAAGGATCGACAAAACGGAAGTTCTATTTTTCGAAAACAAACAAAACAGAAAACTTGCCCATTTTTGCTGTTATTATTTTTAAATATTTGTTCTAACTAGAAAATTACTTCAATAATTCTTTTAATTTTTAAAAAAATCTTGTAAAGTCAATGTAAAATATTTTTAAAGAAAGATTAAAATAAAAAATTATTATTTCCTTTCATTGCACTTCGTTGAACAATTATACTTTTAGTTCCATATTCCTCCAACAGATGATGCCAGCAGTAGAATCAGATGCTTTCTTTCATTAAAATGGCACCAAGCTAAATACCGAAACAGAGCGCCCCCCCCCCTCCTTATTTTTTTCAAAAGTATTTTCTAATGTCATAGCATGAACCAGAATTTAGAAATTTTTTCTTAATAAAAACAAAAGAAAATTATAATTATAATTTTTAAATAGAAATGTACTAAAGAACATAGAAACCCACTTCTGGGGCATATTTTTAAAGATAATTAACTGATTTTTTTTATTTTCTCATATACGTAATATAAAGAAAATATTATAATCATCAAAAATTCGACCTTGAGATTTCGATGAATCTTCACGTTTCAGACCTACTTGAGTCCGGAAAATGCATTTTGGAAAATGTCTGTCTGTTTGTCTGTGACAAAGATAATTCAAAAAAGCCATGAGCTAGACTGATGAAATTTGGTATACGGTCGTTATATCAAATTTGTAGATTTCTTTCAAATTTAGTGCATAATCTGTTCACAGAAAGTCTGTCTGTCGGGCTCTTCGAATATCAGTTAACACGATAAATACAAATCGAAGAGAGCTAAATGCATAAAATTCAGTACGCATATTAATATCTATATAATAGGCAGCTGTCAAATTTTGAGCCAAATACAACGAGAGGTTGAGCGTCTGTTGGTCTGTACGTTTTGAAACATGTTAACCTGATAACTCAAAAACATAGTGACTTAAATATATCTAATTTGGTATGAAATTTTGAAGCTACAAGTGTAGTTTTATGACGAATTTCTGTTTCAATCGGTTGGGAAAAACGTGTTTAAAACACAAATTCAATTTTCGGATATTATCACCAGAAACCAATCGTCAAAAATCTCGCCAAGGATAATACGATATATTCAGTAAAAATGACAAATCCACGCCAGAAATTAATATTCCGTTCTTATTGTACGCCATTACCATGCAAGGCGTTCTCTAGCATGACAAATCTATTAGATAGTACGCGAGAATGTTTAGGGGAGAACACTCCCCCGAATGCGGTAGTAGTAAACTATGTAACCCCTAAAAATCCCAGTAAACTATGCACAAGCTAAATAATTCGATTGAATAGTTTTATTTTAACAGCCAATTTAATTGCTTCATTTATTTATTTTTTATTTCCCTCACGAAGTAAAACTATCTAACAGAAGCGTCAGTTCTATTGCTGATGGTAATTTAGAATAATATACGTGATGTTTTTTGTTTCCCCGCTCTTTTTTAAGATAGCAAATTAATTATTCAGCTCTAATATCGTCATAAACCATATGAATCCCTAATGAGGTTTAAGTGGGATGAATTTATATAACAAAGAATATTCAGGTCATTTACATCCGAGTGAGAGCAAAGTAGTCACAAATAAAGAGCAATTTTGAAGGTTGCGAAATGAGTACGGAGCTAAAATGTTTTCATTTATTGAAGTACATTCGAATGTTAGTTTTTTGTTATATAACTTTAAGGTTAATTAATTAAAAGCTTTTTAAATACCTCAAAAATTTGAAATAAGGAATTGTAAACTTTCATAGATTGAAAATAATTTGAAAGCTGGTCTAAAAATAACCACAAATGAATAAAAGAAACTGTTCTCTAAGGGTTTTAAAAGATGGATAATAATAATGAATTAAAATTAAGCGTAATAATAAAATAATAATTAAAAATAAATATAATAAAAATAAAAAATAGATAACAATAATAGACATATTTTCATCTATTTATTAAAGAACGCATGAAATTAAGCACTCTTTTTTTTTTGTTACTATATTACGTTAAGGCTTATTTGATTAAAAGATTGCTAAATTTAAAGAAAGAATTGAAAGCTTTCGTGAGTTAAAAGTGCTATAAAAATTGGGGCACGATTTTTTTCATGGGATTATTTATAAGGCAATCAGATTAAATTATTGGCGGTATAAGAATCCAGAACTATTAAAAGTTATCCTATTTGAAGAAAATCAACAATATTTTTTTCTCTTTTAGATATCAGGCGGATAGTGATTTCCCCGTAACTCTCATGCATACTCTTTAATACAGATGCTATCCCCCTCCGCCCGCATAAAAATTGTGGATCTTGGAAAAGGCCGTGAACGCCGTCAGTGCTCAGATTTTTATTTTCTGAGTACTGTACATGAGTGTATTATGCTTCGTAGAATAATGAAGAAAACCGAGTATACATTTTTCAACCGAATTGAAATCAATATTTGATACAGGACTGTAGCTTTAGTCACAAGATCATATATCCAATTTCGATTCTGTAAGGTTGTATTTTTGAATTATCGAGTCTACAAACATGCAGATATATATCTATCTACAATCTTTAGACGGATTTGGTTTCAAAATTTGGTGAGGATGTGCGTTTTAGATGCTAAAATTGTCTGCCGGATTTTATTTATCTAGTTCTTTCCGTTTGGTAATCGGCAATATGCTATTTGATAGAAAATCAATAATCTGCAAATTTGGAGTAGGGAATATACACACATTTTATCTGTCTTCCTTAATGCGTCTGTGAAATACAGTGTTCACAAACACACAGACAGAGCGGCAGAAAGAGAAACATAATTCCAAAAATGTGTTTGGAATTATGGTGCCCGGAAGCATAAGAGATTCATCAAAATCTCGATATCAAATTTTTTTAACGATTACAAACTTTTTTCTTTGTATACTTCGTATTCGAGAAAGTAAAAAACAAGACGGTCATGAACATGGCGATCGTCTTAATTAGAGGGGGGGGGGTAGTTTAGTTTAGTTATATTAACGTCCCGTTTGAAGCAACACTAGGGCTATTTTGGGACGGACCTCGTAATTTTGAACCGCGGTCAGATGACGAGGACGACACCTGAGCTGGCACCCCCCTCTCCACACCACACCACACCAGCGGGAGGACAAGAGGGAGGGGGGATTGAGGCAGTAAAAATGCCGACTCTTTCGATGAATATTGCGAACTTAAAAAACAAATATTTTTATGTTGTCTACTTTATAATGTTGCTCCTGTATTGCAAGATATATATCATTTGTGAATAAATTTATTTTTGTTTAAAAATTAAAGAATTATATTATATACAAAATTTAATGCTACATCATATACTATCAAAGAGCATGCAAAATAATGCGACAGCAGTGGTATAAAAAGTTTGAAAATAGCCAATAAAAATAACGTGAAAATAAAAAAGAATTATAAATAATTATGAAGATTATTTTTGATTAACTTTATTTTTTATTTAAAAATTGGATAATTATATTATATACAATGTCTAATGTCATATACGATCAAAGAGCATTTTTAGACAATGGCAATTTTTACTCTTTGTATTTTCGGGTACGAGAATGTGAAAATGCTTAAATTTTGGATATTTCAAAGATAGTATTTAAATTACTAAAGGTTATTTTCAAAATTTGCTTACCTTTTAAAATTGTTCGTGACAATACAACATCATATTTAACTTCAGAAGCTTGTAAAAGATGATTTAGTGAACTGAAAGCTAATTTTGAATTGTATTCAATGACTATAAGTGATGAACGTGTGGGTTAGTTAATGTTGCTCTTTTCTATAAAGACATAAGGATAGATGGTCTTCTTAACAAATGGCCAAAATTATTGGAACATCAAGTTGGTGGTCACCTTGAGCCAAATTTGTAGGTTGCTATAATAAATGTTTTTCATAGGTATTTGGTGTGTTGCTATTTACTGTTTCCATTGGCAGTTATGTATTCTTTATTCACACATTATGTGCTTGCCACGCCAGGATTCCGGCGGTTTTTGGTACAACTTCAGTTATCCGGATTACCAATAATCCGGTTCACTTTGAGAGAGGAATTATAATTAGATAATTATTACTGTATAAGTATTACTAATTATAATAAGGTATAATTAGTAATACTTATACAGTAGCTGTCATTTAATATGATCACTTCGGGACTAAAGAATTTAGATAACTTTAACTGACTGATAATTGTAATCGACTAGGTTAAAACAATTACCACATTTTTATCACATTACTTAATGTATAGCCTAATTCTTGAACGAAGAAATAAGCTGTACTTTTATCCAGACTTTAAACACAAATTCGACTGAAATAACATGAAATTTCATTTCTCTCTTCCCCAACAGCGTTATAAAGTATTAAAATAGCTATAAAATCTTTTTAATGCTCAGATTACTTATTCTGAAATTCATGAGCTGCAGAACTTACCGAGAAATTACTGTATCAAATTTGAACAAAACTTGCGTTAGATTTTAATGTATGAAATGTTTCCTCAAAAAATTTTTACCGGAATTTTGAGTTTATAAAAAAAGCATTTAAAGCTGCAAAATAGCATTAAAAAGGTAATTAATGCAAATTTAAAAATGAATATAACATCCTAACGATTTAACACAAAAACAAAATTCAAAACGTTTCATAAGAAAATTGTTCTGAAATTAAGTATATTTATTTAAAAAATATATTCGATATTTTCGCTAAAAATCGGCTTCTCATCTTAGTCATCTTCCTTATTTATTATTAACTAGCTGCCTTTGGCGACCAGCCGGTTCGCCAGTATTACCGCTCGCTACAATTTTCAATTAAATATTTTAAGTAACTGGTCTCTTAAAGGATTCTCAAACAAAACATTTTTAATCTTCAAATTTTGATAGTCATACCAAACTTATACTGTTTAGATCGCTTCGTTCAATTTAGTATATATATTTTGTTAATTTGTTGCCATTTCCGGTAAAACTTCAACTTTAATTTAAAATGTAAATGACGAAATTGCAATTAATATTAAGATATTTTTTAATAAAACCAAGCGCTTTATTTTATTTGTCATCTTTATTGTTATTTATTAATTATTATTACTATTGAATATGAGTATTGCAAACAGAATCGCTCGGTATTTAAGTCTTATGTTAACTACAAAATATTTTTCATAGTTTATGTAATATCTCAAACAATAATTCAACAAAAATTTCTGAGATTCAGTATAAAATTCAGTTTTTAGTTTTGCTTTCAAAAGGATTGAAATGAAATCAATAATTATATTTTGTTCCTGCTTATAAATATATTTCAAAAATTATGAAGTCTAAATTTAATGCAGTAAGGTATCATATTCTGATAAATATTCTGGACACACCAAATTTTAAATAAATGAATGAATGTTTCTATTTTCCACGATCAACTAAGACTTATTTATAAAGTTTTAAATGTTAAAAATTTAGAAAAACTCACCATTTTCATAATCTTAGGCGAATTAATCTTGAGAAACCTGCGCGCTGATTGGCGTATTTTCTTTGAAGCGATCGATAGAAAATCTAAAATTATCCTTTTTTTATTGAATAGTGATATTCAAATATTCATAAATCAGTCAGTTTAAGTGATTAGAAATTAACTCTTAAAAGTCAGTGATTTAGTTGATTGGAAATTAATTCTATGACCACCATAAAATCTGTGCTTTCTCTTGTGGTGTATG
>JAPMOR010033400.1:253907-351816 GCA_026543865.1 Argiope aurantia
AAAAAAAACATTTATGCTAATAGGGCTAGATGACAAAGAAAATGGCAGGATTTTTTTTTTCGAAATTGAATATTTTGGTAGAAAATGTTTCTTTTTTAAGTTCAGTTTTAAAATAAAAAATAAAATGAATTTATATAATTTATTAAAGAAATATTTTAAACTCATTCTATAAAAATTATTATAATGTATTCTAATCCTAAGAAATTGATAAGCTGTTTAAATTATTGCTTTCTTAGAATTTTATATCATTTCTTGTCATTTAAAATTATAGAAATTATTATCATTAGTGAAAATAAATTAAGTTCTTCCTCATTTTAGAGAGTGCCGTAAAAATTTTGATGTTTGCATTTTCATGAACTGTTATAAGTGCAATACACTATCGAAAAAAAGAAAAAAAAATTAAAAAGTTTCAACAAAAGAAAGAAAATGCAGGTTCTCCCCCCCCCCCCCAAATCGCTAAAACTTTAATGACTGAATAGGATTCTTACAGTATCTTTGTTTTTTCCAATTTTATAATACGATCCTATTAGTTTTGGATTCAAATTTTATCAAATCCAATTTTTATTTTTAAAATCTTTAAAAATGATTTACTTTAACGAGACAAAAGATTTCGATCTCTTTTCAAATGATTATTTCCTCTTTCCTTTCCTTAGTTTACCTAGAAGCATACGTTACAAGAAATAGTATGAAGAGTATAATTTTTCACATTTGCTTTTTGATCCTTGATAAAAGAAAAAAATATTGAATTAACTTCACGTCAAATAGTATTGCAAAGGTCTCAGAGTTAATGCAGAATGATTTGTGCTACAAAACCCTCTAATGATTTTTGTGGGAAAAAGTTCCATATATAAAATAATCGATTATGAAAAATCTATATAATTAATTAGATGCTTAGATTTATGCTTTTTACAGTGCATTCCTCTGACAGATCCTATTTTTGTAATTGAAAGATAAAGTATTTCGATCCTTTTCTCTTGATAATAGATCTGCTTTGTTTTGTTGCAGTAAGACTTAGCCACACTAACCAGCTAAAGTAATCAATATTGTAACTAAGGTAAATAAAAAAAAATCCAATGGATCTATACAAATGGACGTGGACAAATAAGTTTAGAAATTGATTAACAAAATTTTTTTATTGATATTCTACCTTTCGTTAATTATTTTTAATTATACTATAAACAACTAACAAAATCATTTCCATTTTAATACCAAAAAGGATACTCAAATGGAAAAGCTTGATATTGAAAAATTGTATTTTGAAATTTAAAAATTATTTTAATCACAGTCTTCTATGATTGGTTGAAGGATATTTCGTGTACCATCATCAGTAGATGCTCTTATACCATTCACATTTCCGACTAATTGTTTCACTGCATGTTAGTTGTTCCTTTGATTCTTCAGTATGGTATCTATTTTGTCCCCAGGTGTTACTTAGGGTAAGGAAAAAATTTCTGTTTTGTTGATTTAATGCAGTATTTTTATTCTAGTAAAGAATTTTGTCAAAAGTACTCTTCAAAATTTGAACACATTTTTGAGGATGTTAATAATAATTTAAATTTTTACTTAAAAAAGAAAACTCTTGTTTTGATGATTTTGATTTCAAAAATATTACATTTCAAGTTTTTACTTCTGGAACTTTGAATATGTTTATGTAAATAAAGAGAAGGAGAATTGCTACCATAACAGTTTCGTTAGCGCTCTTTCCAGCAATGTATAAAACTATCTTCAATGTGTTTCAAACCTGGTTGTTATTATTTTTCTTAATTAATCGATTTAAGAAATTAACAGACTGAAGGAAGCAAGAATAAAGAGAACCCAGAATTCTATCATTGATAGTGAGAAGAAACTGATTTGAATTTGGCGCTAGAAATAGAAGTCAATTAATTTGGCTTGACTTTGAGGTTATAGCATTTAACTGATGTCAACCAAAACAGGAAATTTGCCCATTAATGTTAGATTGTTATTTCGTTATGATTCCTTGTTATTTGTTGTCCAATATTTTTTAATTTTTTTTTAGTTGTTAATTGATAAAATTTACTTTGCCAAGCACTAGAGAAGTATTTGCAATAGTTTACGATATCTTTCCAGAATTGAAAAAAGAAATAAACTAAGGTAATTAACTACTTAAGCATGTTAATTATAAATGCAACAATATAATCTTTAATCAGAGTTTAAACCCAAAGCTAAATATGGAAGCCTATTATTTTTATTTGCTTGTAATGTCGGGTGAATAATTGCTTTTACACAAATACGCCTTATTTCATCTGGCAACTACACAAGAATCACATGGTGATATTTATTTACTATCTGGTTTTGTCATGTTATTCCCGAAGATGTCAATAGTACAAATGTGGAGTGATGTAATTAATAATTTTAATGTGGTGTGACCATTAATATCGTCTAAATGTGAATAATAGTTATTTTAAAACTATTCAGCTGTGTAGTTGGTGAAAGGACTTTGTCCTGTAAACTATTCAAGATTTTATAGGTATTTTTTGGACACTTATTTTTTGTAAGTTGCAACATATTTTACCGTTGTAATTAATGCTTGTTCATTAAATTCATTCTGTAATCCAAACCTATTTATTCGGTGTTACATATTCTGTAAAGCTCAATTTTTTTTAAAATAGATGTTTTTATTATATGCATTTTATTTTTGGAAGTATTAATGGTTCTAACTTACAGTATACAAATCAGTTGGAAGAACATATGTTTTTCTGAAATTTAATTTTAATGACTTTGAATTAAATGAGAAAAGATAATATATCCTGCACCAGCAGGATATTTTTAAATTTATTTGGTTTTTTATAATTATATTTATCTTTTGTCATTATATGCAAAAAAAAAAAAAGTAATCATTCTCACTACCATTGAAATATCTGGAAATGTTGTTATAGGATTTTTATTATTCTTATTCAATTTTATAAATATATTTTACAGGGTTTGTTAAGGAATCTGAAGGACAGTAATTTTCTTTAAATATTAATTGAAGTTCAGTATTATTTAAAGAAACTTGTTATTTAATTTTCTATAAACATGTATCATACTTTTTTCATAAATACAATTAAGATATTTTTAATGAATCTTTTTTTCTAGATATGTAAACTGTTTTATTCAAATGCTTAAAATACTGTATATTTTAAAACTTGACTATATGAAAGATCTCTGTAATGATAAAACTGCTGTTAGCCATTTTTGAATTCATTTGAAAATAATACTAATTACTGATACAAGATGTCCCACGGAGTTTGAAAGGGTGAAATCAGTAGAAGCTGAAATGTTCATTATGTTAGTATATGGTAAATATTTAGGGAGTATATTGCCATCTCTGGTATTCTTCAAATTTACAAGTTTATTTTTGACAGCGGGTGGTGATGTTGCAGGTCAATGTATTAAAGGAACAAGTCAAACAAAATTAATTCTGCTTGATAGAAATTTTATTAATATTTTTTAAAAAGTATGAAAAATCTTCTATAATAAACCTGTGTATATTTAAATTCAGTTTTTAGTAAATTTTAATGTTTTCTCAAGTTCCTTATTTGGGTTAGTAATTTTATTTTGAAAAATATCTAGCTAAATGAGAACTTGAGAATATGGTAATAATTAAGGATCTATAAATAAACTAATATAACTTCTAATAGGAGTAATATAACTTCTTACTAAAAATATATATTAGACAAAAAAAAAAATTATTCTTGGACCATATAGTCAATTTGCCTAATTGTGGATGGTAAATTTATTCTTAATAAGCAGAATGTCAACTTCTATAGCATAGGAAAATTGTTTGTTTATTGAATTATCTAATTGATTTCAATCAAATGAGGTAAGACCTGTTTAATACAATATATTAAATACCATTTTCTGTACCTTTTCATGTGATATATTGTCTCAAATAATTTGTTTATGCATTAACTTGCAATATTTCTTATTATTGCAACAATGATGATAAAAGTAAAATTTGTTATCTTTAAGTTAATCAACATTAACACTGTTATGCTTGTGGAGGCCTTCTACTAATACTTTATTTCTTTCAGCTTTAATTTTTTATTTGTAAAATGATAATTATTAATTACTAAGCTAAAGAAACTCTTAGATTTAGTATGTGAAAAAATGCATATTACTATTTGATGTACATTGTTGTTTGATTATATTCATTTGATTTTCTTTACATAGGACATTTTTTATATTGAATTTTTTTAAAAATATAGATAATTATGATCTTTTAATAAAATTTCAGTTGCTGGTAAGGCCATTGTTATAAGATTTTATCGAATGAATTTCATAATAGATAATACCCTTCTTTTATTATTTATTTTTTGCTTATATATCCAAATTTACTGCATGATTTATAGAAACAATACATTATATTTACAAAAGTTTATTTATCCTGATTTGCCAAAGCATTTGGTAAATAGGCTATGTAACTACTAAACAGTTATAGCTATTAAAGAAAATGTTTTTTTGAAGAAAAAAAATTCTAATTTATAGTCATTTATTATAAATTATTGTAAATCTTCTGGTGGTCACAAGTTATACATGCAAATTAAAAAAAAATACTAAAGTTTACCTAGCATTGTTGATTTATTTTAAAATATATTTTTGCTTTGCTTTAAAAGAAGTTTGATATTCTTTGTGTTACCAAGGACTTCCTTTCTGAAGATATAAATTTTGAATAATTTTTTTTGTTATTTCTCTATTGTGAATCATTTGTAAGTAAACAAGGCATACTGAAGGTTGCTCTGGGAAAAATGCTGTATTGAAAAACAATTGTTTATAGTTATAGAACTAAATAGTGCATAACGTGTCCATACGATTATAGAAATTAATTAGTGATTTTGTTAAAAATTGTTTTTAAATTTTATAATAACTATGTTGATTGTCTGAATTCTTAATTTTCTAACTCGAATATTCCTCTAATATTTGTGTACTGAAGTTGTACTTTAAAGATCATAATGAGCAAAGTTCTGGTCATGAGGTTAAATACAAACATAGTTTAATGTATTTAGTAAAATTATACATAAAGATTCAGGGTAAATATTCTTTTACTATATTGCAAAATATGTAAATCAATCAGTATCCTGGATGATACTTTGGCATTCAAATTATTTTTCTCTAATGTCTTAATTGTTCTTTTTTTCCACCTTCTCTTTTTAAATATTTTAACTTGCATGTCTGCATGAAGGAAATGCTTCATGTTTTCTGTGCATTATTAATTTTGTATCTGTTATAATTATTTCTTTAAATTTGGAAAATAAATTAGAATTGCTATTACAATGTATTAATTTGCATGATCTTAAGATTTATTTTGTTCTGTCATCTAGAGTTAGATGAGAAAGGAATTTCAAAAGTGATATGTCTGCAAGGTAGTTATTTTTAGCATTTACCTGAAGATTATAAAAAAAAAAACATTTTATTTGATTTGCTTCATGTTTGTATTTGTAAAGATAGAATTTTGTTACTAATATTTCAGTTTGGTTCCATATGTGCTGAAGAATTGAAATTTCATACACTTGTGAATTCATGATGACAGTATACTACATTAATATTTTTAATTATTTTTTGTGACCACAATAAGCAAGTTCACTTGGGGGAAAAAAAATTCTAAACAGTCATCTAGAGAAGCCTTGTAATTGTTACTGTTCTTTATACTTCTATTTCAACATAATTTTCTTCTTTTATTTCAGGTTGTTCTATAGTTAATTATGTGGAATTTTTATGCAATCATCTTTTTGACTTTGGCTTCATTTGGAAATTCTGATATTCTTATTGTATGTATAATTTGCAAGTTCTGTAATTTAATATATGTGTTTATAGTAATTAAACTGTTATTGTTTTGATTTTCATTAAAATTCTTCTGTTTTTATGCATTTTTATTTCAGTTTGATGGAGGTATAATTGTTGATGAATTTGCAGATGTTGAATTGGCATTTTCTAAGCCTGTTGGCAGATATGGTATTGAGGTAATTTGAACTTAAAAACAAAATTTTATTATCTTTTGTGTTTGTCAATGTCGGTATAGTTCATATATTTTGGGGAGGGGAATGCAGATAGGGCAAATAAGTAATACATCACAATAGTAAATAAACTTGTGTATGAATTTCGAAATAGCATTTAGTCATAAAAATAAAGATTTTCACATGTGTTCTCTGATAGGGAAATAGCCAAAAAGTGTATTTTAGGTCGTACAAAAGTGTCGTATATAATTTGTTATGGATTAGCTCCTTTTTTTCAACAATCTCTCTCTCTCTCTTTTTTTTTTTAAAATTTGTAATATGCTTTGGTGAAGCTTTGAATCTCATTTCATAAAAATATCAAATGGATTTTATTGTATTGGTGTAAATCAACCAATAGTCTCCAGAGGATATTGGAATTCTACTGTTCAAGAATTGTTTGAAAATATTAAGGAAGTTACATCAAGTTTGGACATACAGTTACTTTTATAAATTAGTATGGATGGATCAAATGTAAATTTTAAATTTTAAAAATGTCAAAGAAGAACTTCTGTTCGAAAATGACTGTAAGATTTAAGATCCAAGTACTTGTGGACTACACATAAACCATTGAGCATTTCAGTATTAACATAAACTTACTGAATGGAAAGCAGATGTTATTCTAAGAACAGTGTATAGAATATTTAAAGAAGTTCAGCTAGACGTGATGATTTCCTGAAACACTGATTGAAAATATCTGTGTTTGCAGAAGTATTCTGAAGGTTTTTGATAACATAAAGAAATACATGGATTTCAATACTACTAATAAAAAATTTTCCTGCATCTGCCACGTATGATAATAAAAATACTTGTCAGGATAAATTGATTCTAAAATTAGCTTCTCTTATATTGCTAGTATTCTTCAGTCATTTCTTTGAAAAAAATTCTGACATCTGAACCATTTGTGCCTTTCTTATATGAAAATCTTTTCAGTTTTGTTAATGAAAAACATTATCAAAAGAAGCATAATCAAAAAATTGGACACTTATTTTTAATTGAGCTTGATGATCCTAAAAATCTAAAGCTAAGAAAAAAATACCGATATTGGAATAATGAGTACAAATTACTTAATTACTAGTGGAGCTACTGAAACTGGACAAAAAGGGAGCATTTTAGCAGAGTGTTTTAGATTTGTGAAGAATACCATAAAAAAAAGACTTGAACATATGTCCAAAAATTTTAATGTTTTAAAAGCTCTATCTTGTTTCAATCCACATTTGTTTTTTTGTTGTCGAACCTTGCTTTTAACATGAGTGCTGTTCACGCATTTCCTCTTATATTGCATAAACGTACAGGGAAAACACGGGGATTTTTTTTCCAGATTTGAATGATAACTCTGAAATCGTCACATTAAAGTTTTCCGAGTGCTGAAAATTAAGAGATTTTCTTCAACAGTGCATTACAGCTGGAATCGAAATGATGCGTCGGAATTTTAAGATTCAATAACAGAAAAGGGGAGGAGGAGTAGAAGATCTGTCCCTACTATTTTTGCTTCGCACCACTCCCGAAGACTGACGCCTTAGAGAACTATCTTACTTTCGTCTCTACGCCACTGTATACAAATTTTTAAAAAAATGAGGGAGGGAGAGAGAACAGCTTTGGTAAATTTTGTGAGGGAATTTCGGATGCTTTTTGTTCTAAATTGTTCAAACTTGTGGATTCAGACTTCACCATTACCAATAGATAAATCTGTGCTTCAGGGTAAACTATCGTAGGGAGAATTTTGCTGATTGTGATGCTTTTATTTTATCTGCATTATCCTCTGTTCAGATAAACTATTATATATGGATCGAAAAAAATCGACTTTTTAAAAATAAGATATGGGATGCAATTCATTGCAATTTGGAAATTTTTTTAGTTCTTTAAAATGTTAACATTGTTTTTTACGATAATTAACTTTTAATGTGCTAAAAATGGTGATTATGCATGCTCTATATATGGAAATGACTGACCATATCATAAAATTGAAATAACTATCTTACAAATTTAACATATGACTGACAGTATTTTCGTACAGTTCTACTTCTAGGTTTTTTTTAAAATCTTATATAACATTTGATAAAGAGAAAACAATAGTGATGATAAGCATTATCCGATTTCCAGATCTTTCATTCTCTTACTGGTTTTTTTTATATAGTATATAATTTTGTCATCATTATCAAAGTCAGTTTTGGAAAAATTTAGTAACTACACTACTCACTTTCTATCGTTTATTGTTATTATTATTTAGTCATTTGCTTGGATATAATTCTTGAAAGTTAAGGTGAAAATATACCAATTTTTCTGCAACTGTATAATTCATTTGAAAGAATGCAGTAAACTTGAAATCCTTCCCAAATAAACTGTTATCAGTACCTAAACACCCCAGACCCCGATTACAAAATCAAGTGTAGTAGAAAAAAATTTATTACTTTTCAATGCGCTTTGATCAAATCTTTAATCTTATGGGCATGCTGTCAACATAGAGCCAGATAACTTCAGATTTCGCCCATTTATCTGGTCGTCAATTTCTCTAGTGACTACAGACATGCAACACGGCTCACAAGAATATATTCAAACACATCCGAATCTTTCTCCGTGGCATTAAGATCAGTTAAATTTACGAAAAAAAAAAAAAAGAATTGTTCGACATCAATTTCATGTTTTACGAATCATTTCTGAAATACATCTGGGGCTATGAGCTATATTTGTTGACAAGTTCGTTGATAAAGCACTCTCTACGCAGAAAGACTACTCTGAGGATGAAGATTTCTTCCGTTATTGGGATATTAGCCCATTGTCATTTTTTGAATGTTTACTTTTACCAGTGATTCAACAGAAATCATCCAAATTCCTTACAAAACATCAAATTATCATCCCTAAGATGCAATAACTTCTGGACGCAATGAGGATGATGCAACTCTCCCACTTTCCTAATTACGTGGTAACATCCGTCATTAAAATGCAGGCGTAATTCTTACAATTACAGTACGTATCGCCAATCATCCGTAGCCCAGAGTAAGGTGTTTTAATTTGAATTGTTTCTGTTTATGGAATAACTTTGGGATGTAGGTGGGAAGCTGAAAAATTCCTCATGATGCAGTTCCTGACAGAAGTCCAGCTCGGGAACAGTCAGTTGCCGTCACTGGTATAGCATCAACTCTTTTTTATTTCCCACACCGACCTAACTTACCCAAAGGGTATAAAGCTGGCTCGAGTAATCAACTTGCTATATCAACTGGTTTTTGCTTTAGAAGAAATTAGCTGCGGTCATGTAAATGCTGACAATTCTTTAGGGATAGTATCGTCTTTCACCTGCAATTACGTCTACTGGAATTGTTTATTTCAGAGAAAGCCATTTGCTCTGAACTTGCAGATACCTGTATTTTTTAGAATTTCGATATATTTCAGACTTAATGACCATATTTCCAATATGACCATCTTTGCCAGTTGACGTCTTGTACAGTGTTCTTTATCAAAAATGCTAGCGTACGGATGCCCACTCATTTCAATGCTTCACAATGCATTAAACCTACAGCTACTTTTTGTTCCCATATGCGAGTTGCTCTTACATTTTTGGTGCTCGGTTAATGTTGTTTCCGTTATGTTTTGTCCAAGGTGTTTCAATTCCTTCTCTAGCTATAATCATAAACTTTTAAAGAATTTATACGAATAATATTTTCTTTTAGATCAGAAAAGTTAAATCTATTCTTAAATGCCTGTATAGAACTAACTTATGATATTATATTTTATTTTAAAGGGTGTTATAGTAAGTGCTAATCCACTTGATGCTTGCTCAGAGATTTCAAAACCACCTAACTCAAATTATTCAGAAAACTGGATTGTATTGATCGATGGCAGTTATTGTGATTATCACACCAAGGTAAGGTTCTTTTTAATTTTTATTATGTTGCGAAATAAAAATATAAATAATCAAACAATGCAAAGCTTATGAATTTTGATAAACTTATTTCGATGCATATGTTACGGAAATATTGAATTGTATATTAGCTAATTTTGAAAGGAATGCAGGGTGATATTTGAGCTTTTCTAAGACTTGATTATTTAATTTATAGACTTGTACATAATATGCGATTGCGGTTAAGCAACAAATCCAACTTTATTCAGGAAGCATTCATCGTATATTCATACAAAAGGCTTCGTACAAAAGGAATGAATGGCCTCTAAAGGATTTTGTCTAAAAACTTTGAAATTCCCAATGACGACACCTATTTCCATCATCAAATTTCAAAATTTACGCTGAAATATCAAATTTCTTCATTTTATGTGTTTTGGTTTCCAGGATATAAGTAAATAGAATTTGTTTTATTCATTTTTTATTCATATCTTAAAAAAAGCATTCATTAACTAGTTTCTGTCAAAACTGTATGAATCAGACGACTACTTCATTCAGTTTTTTTTTTTTTCTGTTTGAAGTAGTCTTCTCAAAATCTAAGTATTTTTTTTATTCTGGCAGAGAGTGAAATAGAAATTTTTAATATTAATTTATCGAACTCAGTAGTTTGGTATTGAACACTTTAATCGTTCCGTGAAACGCTCCCCACTGGTAACGTTAATTGTTCAGTCTATATAAATCAATCATACTTCACGTGAAATCTTTTTTATCCGTAGCTCAGCGACGGTTCACTGTGACCATTTAAATGCATAATAACTGACAGAGCGTGGAAAAATAAGCTGATTAACCTTATATTTGAGATCTTTTTCTCTCTCTTTTAATCGGCATCATTCTTGAACACTGTTGAAACATGCAGTTTCGTTTTTCTCTGTACCTTTCATGGGATTTTAGCAATAGCAATTGTTGGGCTTTTTTAACATACCTGGATTTTATAAGATTATATTGTTTCTAATGCTAACCTCAAATGTTTTAGACTTGCAACAGTTTTATATATTACTTTGCTCTTGTTAATTCACTATATGATTGGCGAAGTATGGCCTCACACGGTACGTGCACAAACAAAACAAAAATAAGCCATCCTGTTCTATTAAGGATCTGAAAAGAATCAGAATTTGCAGCATTTTGATAGCTAAGAAAGCATAAAAACTTCAAATAAGTCTATATTTCTCTAATTTAACATTGTAGAGAATAGCTAATGGAAGTATTTAGGACTTGTGCAGATTAGTAGTCAAATATTTGCTAGTGGAATATTTTATGTATGTTTGGTTCAATTCTCTCAAAAGATTTACTCTTCATTATGTCAATTATCCCTGAAAATTTCGGAATTATTATAAAATTAGAAAATAAAGCAATTGATTCCATTTATAGAATACATATTGTTCCAAGTTTTTACTTTAACTAGGAATTTAAAGAGCTTTAAACCTCCATTAATTGTAATGCCTTATAGATATGCATGCAGTATGAACCTATTAGCCCATTAAAATTTGAATTTTTATATAGAATACTCATTTAAATTTTCGTTAGGATTAATTATTTTAGCAATAAAAGAAAAATGATCAGAACAGGATGAACATATCGTATAATAGATTTTATAAACATGATATATATTACGACTATTTAAAGGTGAAAATGATTACTACTAATAGAAAGTCAGAAGTTTATAGTTGGAGATGTTAATTCCAAAACATTTATTTAAAGAAATTATAATTTAATTTAAAAATACCAAAGTATTTTCATAGAAGCATAATATTTTTATAAATTATAATTATCAGCAAAGCACTGTATAATTATGCATAGATTTATCTATTTTCCTTTTGTAGTAATTTATTTTTCGTTTTTAGGTGATGTATGCTGATTTAGCAGGGTATTCTGCTGTTGTTATTTATAATTACAGAACGAAGCAAGAAGTGATTTATGATAATCACTTTGGTAATGCATATTATAACATATTTTTTTATCTGTGGAAATTACTTTATATTATCTTTAAGCTTTAATAAAGTTAATAAGAATAATTTTATTAAAAAAGTTAATGCACAAGATTGTAAAAACCATTTTCCTATTTCTATTTTAAGTTTTATTTCTAAGATTTTTGAAAGTATAATTCATAAAATTTCTCCTGCAAGTTAAGAAACTAGTTACTCAACAGGTTTTTTTTTTTTCTAAACATTTAACTGCCACTAAGTTATTCTGCTTGTCAAATAAGATATTTCTTTATTTGAATTTGGTTCACAACTATGTTATTTTCAACGACTTTTCGAAGGCCTTTGACTCTATTTTGAAATTCTTTTAAATAAGTTACATAATCTGGGTTTTCATGTCATCTTGACGGATTGGCTTCATTCTTATTTAAGTTATAGCTCTTTCTATGTCCATTATATATATAATGCTGTTTCTCATGAGTTCTCGGGTACTTCCGTGTTCCACAGGTGTCTAATGTTGGACCTATGCTTTTTATTACTTGAGTTCAAAAACACCTTTTTAAAAGATGTCCGTCTGTCTGTCGCAAAGATAATTCGAAAGCGTTTTGAGCTAGACGGTTGAAATTTGGTGTTCGGCCTTTACTCCAAATTTCCAGATTTCTATCAAATTTTGAATAAAATCTATTCAGAGGAAGTCCATCTGTACGAATATAAGTTAACACGACAAATACAAAACGAAGATAGCTAGTTAGATAAAATTCGGTACACAGATTTTACATCTATAGTATACTACACACTTATCATACTATATAGTGTACACACTTATCAAAGTTTGAGCCAAGTTCAACAAGTGGTTGACAGTCTGTTGGTCTGTACTTTCAAAAACATGTAAACACGATAATTTAAAAACGCAATGACTTAAATATATCAAATGTGATATGGGATTTTGTGACTGTAAGTGCAGCTTTGTGTCAAATTTTTGTTTCAGTCGTTTGAGAAAAACGTGTCTAAAACACAAATTCCATTTTTGGATACTATTAATGCATGCCAGGGATTAATTGCCAAATAACTTCGCAAGGTTAACAGGATAAATTTAATAAAAATGCTGAATTCACGCCAAAAATTAATATTTAATAACTATTGTACACCAGTGTCATGTAAAGCGATCTCTGGCATAACAAATTTATTTGAGTGTATGAGAGAAAAATTTTGGGAGACCGCTCTCACGGGATTTATTCATTAATGTCCTTACTAGCGTTTTTAAGTAGATTGAGTGTCTGTTATTTGTTAATGACTTGAAGTTTTGTTCATTACTTTCTAATTTAGATACCCTCCTTTTACAGAGATTTTGCTTCTCTTTTCAAGTCGTACACAGACAGCATGACACACCTGCACATTGATAAAATTTCATTCTTAGCTGTACTAGAAAAATTCAACCTTTGAATCATATTTATAAAATTAATGATGTTGTATTATCAAACTCATATTTAGCCACAGATTTAGGTATCATCTTTGACACTAAATTTGCTTTTACCCATCAAATTGTTTCCAAGGCCTATCATAGGCTTAGAATTATCAAACACAGAACCAAGGAATTTTCGAAAGAAATGGCTTGAAGATTTTATATTATGCTCATCTTAGAATGAAATAGAATAGTTTTACATCATGGAATATTGTATTTATTACCCTATACTGATTCCAGTTCTACTACTGTATACTGATTACTCTAAAAAAAATTTAAATTATTGTACGAATTCAAATCAAATTCTGTGGTATTTACTTCACAAGAAAAATAGATTTTATTTTCAAGATATATCTTCTTGTCTGCGTGATATGTTTGTCTAATTTGTGTAGCAGACGAGGTGTTTCTTGGGTTCTGTTCCAAGGTTATTAATGGTTCGATCGATTGTACTTATAAACTGTGCCCTTTGTCATACCTTATCTTTAAGAGTACTTTTCCAAATATATATTCTTAATTTAGTTATATTAATAGATTTTCTTTGTATAAATTTTATAAGATTTTTTTAACAGGATCACTGAGGAACTTGACATTCATTATATGACTCCTAGTGTTTTCAAAGCGAGTTGTTTTCAGTTTTTAAATGCATGACCTTACTTCTTTTTTATTGACTTAAACTACATTATTCTTTTACTATTCATTATTATCCGTGTTCATGTTTCTCTGTTGGTCTTGTGCTTGTGTGGGTTTTACTTTTTGTCAAATTCCTTTTTAATGGTCTTTTAATTTGATGTTCTGAATTAAAAAAAAAGTGTGATTTTAATTTGACGAATCATGTGGAGCCTCGGAGTGTTTTTAGTATTTTTGTAATTGCATGCTTTCGTTTCATTCATTTAAGTATTTGCATTTTCTTATGCTTAATATTTTGAATTTTGTAATTTTGTATTCAGTGCTGTTACTTTGTGGCTTGTTTTCTCTGTGTGTTTTTGGTTCATGCTCTTTGTAAATGGTGTTAATGTCTGTATTGTGTTTACTTTAAATAATTAAATAAACATTAATAAGAAATAAAAAATTTATTAATTAATGTTGATGAAGATCTAATTATATCTGACAAAAGTCATAATTAATTGTTGTTATGATATCACAACGAATAACTGTCTTCCACAAATTGATTGGGATGTCTGTAGTTACAGTGAACAAAATGTTTAAAAGGGAATGTTTTTGTGCTGTCCATAAAATCCGTTCTATATATATTTTTTAATTGTTCTTTTTCCAACGTGTTTGTATAGTTGATATTTTCAATAATTGTATAGCCTCACCTGATCTTTCTATTTGTATCAGATTTACAGCATATAATATTTGTGGGCTTTATTGATAATGATAATTTCTCATGAGAGGAAATTTTTGCTTAGGACTTATAATTTGCATCTTTTTTTACAATTGTTATTCAAGGCGAATAGTGGCAATTATATGGTATTTATTCTGTTTTCATTTCTTTATTTAAATTCATTTAAAACCAAAATGTTAAACTTCATATCGAACATTTTTAGTATTAACATTAATTTTTTCATATGAGTATATTTTTGTATTAATTTTTAATATTTTTTTCTTATATTTTATTCTTTAGATGTGATATTCAACATTTCTGCAGTAACAGTAAGAGCCAGTAGTGGCATCATGATAAGAGAAAATTACTTGTACACAGTCGATAAAAGGTAATTAAAAAAAAAATTGTTTATAGTATTTATGCGCATTTGCATTCTTTATTGCTTCCGTTTTTCAAACACATTTTTATATTGCTTATATATATGTTTCTGATACCTGGAAATATTTGATAACTTTTTAAAAACAAGCTTTTTATTGCCATCTCTCATACGTAGATCAGAATTGGATTTGTGAAATTTACTTGCTTATTTCAGTTTAAATTTTGAACATATATGCAAATGCATCTAGTATATTAACAGAAAACTATCATTTAAAATTTCATGCAGTTTTACTTTTAATGTTTGCATTTTTTTTGTGGTGTAATGTTTATTATAGTTTATATGGGAAAGTAAAATGCTTAAATTTTCCATTTGATGTTTACTTTCTGCATCGATCCCTTTTATTGGAGATGGTAATTATTCAGTGATGCATGACTGATTATGGTTTTAGTGAATCAGTTTCTGTAGATTTATGAAATTCATGCTGATTTATTTTACATTTTAAAAACAATATTACTGTTTAATTTTCTAATTAATGTGCATTTTATAAAAAAAATTCCTGCTGTATTTTATATTTTAAAAATTCATCCCAATCATTAATTTTGTATGTTGTATTATAGAATTATACTATACAAAACAGTATTTATTATTAACAATATATTATTATAGGCATTATATTCTTTCATTTCCTTTATTAAAATTGAATTAAAGCTCAATAAATTGTTTCATATAATATATTGCATAAAAGGTAGAATAAAGTTACCAAGCTGTGAGAAACGTGAAGTAACTCGATGGTCAATATCTAAATACCAAAGGAATAAGGCTGTATAATAAAACTGCTCTAAAATTTTTAAATGAGTGGAGGTATCTAAATAGTGCCGGATTTAGACATGATGAGGCTCTTAGCTGCATAATATATAAGGCATTTTATAAGTCATATACATTCAAAATATATATATATATTATATATAACACATCCCCACTTGGATCATTTTTACACCCTCCCCCAAGAAAATAGAATCCTGTAGAAAATAGAATTCAGGGCTTTATCTAAACAATAATTCGCAAGTTACTATCATTTCGATGCTTTAATTGTCAAAATTTGATCGTTCAAAAGTCTCATGTTGTGAGAAACCAGCATGTGTTAATTGCTCTATTGTTAACCATTCATAGAATAATTCACTTCGAATTCAAAATGCACAAATTATCATCCATCCAATTCATGTTCTTGCCTGTAGTGGGAAATTAAGAAGAAAAAAATAATTCAGTGCACCAAAACTTAAAAGAAAGCTGTTGTAAATAGAAACAAAGATTACTTGGTTCACAAAATCGTTCTGCTTTTGCACATGTAACAAAATACTTGATATCGACCTCGGAAACCAAAGCAAATGAAAATCTTAGATGTCCTTATCCCATTTCTTAAATTACGGAAATCCCCCTTCCAAACTTTCCTAAGCAGTCCACTGTTACAGATTCAGTTGATTTACAAAATCCTAAATTCAACTATTTGTAAAAAAAAAAAAAAAAAAAAAATATTCTTTCGTCAATCTTCTGTGCTAAGATATTGAAGAAAATTTGTATTTGCAGAAACGAATCGGTTCTGTTGACTTTTCAACAGTAAAATTTCTACTGACGTTGATTTGTATAGTCAAGTTATATAGTAAAATCGATAAATCTATCCGCATGGTCTAAATTAACAAACTTTGCGTTACATTACGTTTTTCAAACAGATTTTGTACTGTTTTAATTATGTGCAGATGTGCATTTTCCGATTCATCTCTAATAAACCTTGCGACCAAATCCAATCTATCTTGGATCTTCGAATTTGTATAAGTATCGCAAAAAAATACATTGGATAAAATACATTGGATAAAAATTCTTTTAACCTTTTCATTTTCACTCGTATACATAAATACTACTTTCAAAAAAATGTCGACTTTTCTTCCTTTAATTACTTGACGAACCAATCCTAAATTCAACTATAATCGTAAAAGAAATAAACGACTTCCTTATAGATTCGGTGAATCCACATAATTTCGGTGGGAATAATGACCTCTGGTCAAATACAATTTGACCCGGTAAGCAGCGATATTTTAGAAGTAAACACGATACAATACGATATAAAAATGATGAAATCGATAAATATATCTACATGTCCTAAATAAATTTATAAACGCGCCAAAAACAATCAAGTGCCAGGTGTAAAGTTGAAAATGAAGAAACAAAATGGTTTTCTCGGAATGCATCGACAGATTTTCATTCGCATAATCTCGTACAGTAAATCTCTGAAATTAAGCAGCATTCATTTTGAAAATAGAATTATTTTTTATTCTCGGGATAAAAGTTTACAGGCATAGAAGATAAGTCTGTTCCAATATATCAATTATTCTCCAAATACATTTTGATCGTGACAAGACAATTTTGATTGACAGAAGAAGAATCAGGTCTCAATTTAGAAATTTGGTGTGGTAATTTTTACGAGTAGATTGTAATGCTTTATTTAGTTAGTGAAAATTAGAAAGACATAATTCAGATGACTTCAAAAGCATATATCACAAACTCAAATTCTGTGTTCTGTAATTATGTCCTAAATATTCTGGTATGTTAAAAATGTCATGCCGAAATGTTGGGAATCTTAGATTTGCTGTCATCATTTGAAATTACTTTTAGAAGTTCAGATCCAATACTGTCCCCGAGATTTCTGCAGTTCATGAACATGATTTTTTTTTTTGTGACTTAATGTTAGGGAAAATATACATCTTCTGACATTTATATTATATTCATCTATTTTTATCTGTAATAATTGCTGATGTTCTTTTGATATGATTGAATATCAGCAATTTGTTTTAAAAACTTTATTCTATTATTCTTTCATCATGTTTTTGTTATTGTTTTGTTTTTGTGAACAACTTTTAATGCTAAGTGTGTTGTAAAATTGTAACGGTTTCGTTTTCCTGTTGTTCTGCTCTTGTCATTAATTTTGTTTGTATGAATGTCTGGGTGATTGAATTTATGACTTGTAGGCTAAGAGATTAAGAGAGGATTGCTTTTGTGAAATTTTTTTAATTGGATTCAGCATCTTTTCCAAAAGATCCTGATTTTGCACTAACTCCAAAACACCTCATTCAAATCTTATGTTCCTTTAAATCGATCTACTTAAGCTTGTATAGGTTTTGTTTCCTCAAAATTTCTATACTGAAACCTAATTACTTTTACCAGTTATGTCTTCTCATAAAATAATTTTGCATTTTGCTGCTAATTAAGTTAACCAAAAATTCTACAAGAACCTAACTTTAAATTTTATTTACATTAAATATTGAAGTTCTTGCTGAAGCAGTTATACTTTGATATGCTATTTTTTAAATTAAAAGTTATATGGTTGCTTGATCAATTGATTTTCGAAGAAATTTTAATATTTCTTTTTCCAAATGTGCGTTAATCTTTTTAATACAGATACAGAATATTCATCTATCCTAATTATATGTCTGGCTTCACAACATTCCTTCTTCTCTTTGTTATTGTGAGTGGAATCTTCATTCTTATTGTCATTTCAATTTTGGTAAGTGTATCTTAATATCATTTTTCATAATCTAATAAGTTTTGCTCAGTGCATCTATTTATGAATATCTTGTCATATATATATATAATACAGTCATATCTTGAGCCCTACTAAAATATTTAAGTATTTAAACTGCTTTGGGAAATCATAAACTATTTAACATTTAGAGTGTTTTTCTACTATTTTAATTTTTCTAAACGAAAATGTTTTTGATCATTATTTTCACATATTTTTAAGTCATTAACAGAGCATCTGTTTCTTGTATTTTCTCAAATTCTGTATTTTTACCTAGTATCAAATGTTATAGCATATTTGGGCAAAAGTAATGTTTATTATTACTGTTAAGACGAAAAGCACGTTAGATGTATGAAGTGCTCCAAATTGAATTTTATCGTTGTGCAGCGATAGTAGTGTGGCGGTAGAAATCTCAAATCCGCCCAATACTGTAACCGGGTATTAAAGCGAAAAAAAAAAGTTTTGGAATTTTCATTTAAAAATTGAGATTAAAAGTCGATTTTTTCATGATGCGGAATCTCTATAAGCATTCAAACAAACGCATTACATTAAAATTAGAAATTTTATATCATTAGTAATAAACATCATGGGAGCATAAAACTTTAAATTAAATTGGCGTAATTTCTGAAAAATAAGTTAGATTTAAATTTTATGATTGAGGGAAAACTGCGATTTAAACAAAATTTACCAATGAATGCTTCTTTGTATACTGATTTTATGAACAGTGAATTATGGTTGACAAAATAATGAGCTGAATTCCTGGTTCAAGTATTTTGCCATTATAATCATGTATAAACATCTTATTTCCCTCTTTTTATTCATATTGGCGTTATTACCTCATAGCAATTAATAATTAAAGGTCTGTTTAAAAAATAACCGTCATGCAACTTCAAAGTGAGATGTTAATTTAACAAAATAATTCGAAATTAAGTTCTTATTTACGATATGGTATAGCCATTATAAGAAATGTTTATTACACAGTAGCTCGTGCAAAAATACCGTCAGTTTCCTTTCAGTATTTAATATACTTAACACCACACTACAGGTGTTCACACATAACAATCAAGTCCTTCATGGCGGATTTCACAGATGCTTTCACAAAGAGTGGCATATATTTACTATTGGAATTCAGTTTTCTCTGCCCTAATTATTATTCTGTTTATCTTCCATCAACGAAGTTAGGCAAATGCTATATCTATGTGCTTCAGCCTTTCATTGAGCATAAGTCAACGATAGCTGTTTTTTTTAACAATACTATATATCATACTGAGTGATGACCATTAAACATAATGTTGCTTTCATGTTAACTTCTATTAAAGAAATATAATTTGAATTGTCAGTACTTATAAAGAGATGGCTTAACTTTTAGGGTCGAATGTTGCTTTACTTCGAGTTTGATTCTAAAAATGATTGTATTGAGAATCGAAATAAGGACTGTCTATTTTGTAAAAATTTGTTATTGTGAATTAATAAACACACTCTGATTTCGATTTTTTTCACCTTCTACAATTTCTTTTGTTTGTTTAGAAAATAGAACAATTAAATGCCAATTCATATTTAATAGTATTTATGTGTACTATTGCATATTAAAGCTCAAAATTGTCACTTCGTAATTGATGTTGGAACTCCATGAGCGATTTTAGAAATGCGATTTTTTAAAAACAGTATATATATAATTTAATCGTCAAAAGGTGTATTATATGTTATTACTTTTAATGGTATTTAATACTTTTTATTAATAAATTCATTATTTCCTTCATCATTGTAATAAAAATTTAAAATTTCGTCAAAATGTATGTAGCTTTTTCCATATAAAAATAATAAAGTTCACAAATCAAATAAGAAAAGAAGTTCCTTGAGAAATTTTAGAGGTATGAAATAAATGACATAAAATAATATAAATAATTTATGAGTTTTGTCATTGCTTGCAGAATTAATATGTGAATGCATTGTTTACATATTCTGTGACTCTATGTAAATAATTTGTTTCCTCATTTTTTTGTGTGATTAAGCATCATTCTAATTGTATTATTTGTGTCCAATTCCTTGTCTCCCCTTTTGTGTTAAACTGTGCTTGCTATTTTTATTAACTGCTACCTGAAAATAGTGTGTTTTTCTTTTTTCGATTTAACTTTCAGTTTCATTGTATGTGATACATTTAGGTTATACATTATTCTCAGTTTGTATGTAATGATTTTTTGAGGTAAAAGAAAGTCCTTGAAAAATCAACTTACTTCTATTAGAGTATAATGTTTAAGATTGCCCTCTCCCTTTTTTTTAATATCGCAATTCCAAGATGCTTTATTTCAAATTTAATGATACAAATAATAAGCTAGTGCAATCTTTATTTATGGAAGATGTCTATGGAAGATGACAGAAATTCAAATGTGATGTTCTTATTTTTGTTATTTTCTACATTATGCATTGATTTGTATTTCTGTTATGAATGATGATTGTTTTGTGTGTATGGTTCTAATACTGTCAATGGTGTTATATTGAATTTTTTTAATGTAACAGATTATATTTTTTAAAATGCTTTGATGGTATTCTGTTGCATGTACTGTATATAAAAAATGAATATCGCTTGCATCGATTTGTGATTCTTCAAATTGTTAGTATATGTTCTGAGTCAAATTGTTTCCGAAGCTTCATTTCATGAAATCGTTTGATTTATCGAAACTTTTCTACAATAACATCTAATCTTTTAAAACTAACAGAACGTTATTTCGATCACTTACGACCATTTAAATTTCTGAGAAACTTCCAATGCACAATGATTATAAGAATATTTTCTTCATCAAATAATACAAAGTCCTTTCTGAAACCTTTTTGTCTGTTTTAGTTTTCTATATCAACTTCATAAATTTTTTTTGGGGGGGGGGGGCAGAGAAATACGATTGGCTAAAAATGGAATGTTTTGGAAAAGACAAATTTTGTATAATTTCATCAATTTTTTTTGCCTTGAAAATTGCCGAAAATGAAAATTGTAGAATGATTTCTCTACTCTTTTTACCATATAGTATCATAGAATGTGTCTCGTATGAGCGAACAATTATTAGAGTTGCATGCCAGTGTATTAAAAAAATTATTTCTTCTATTATACTGAAAGCATTCATCCTTTGCTAATTTTTAGACTTTTTGCATGTTTTAAAGCATGTACTCTTCCATTCTGTTATAAAAAAGTTACTCCTTTAGCATATATTTCAAAATATTTTTAAAGAAAAATTCTTATGGTGTAAAACAGAATGAACTGAAATTGAATAATTTCGTCATTGATTTGTTAATCATTAAATTATTTTTAACAATGGTGTATCTTTAGGGATGTAAGCATAGGTACTATTTCTGTTGTAATTAAATGAATTCTTTTATGTATGTTTTTATGAGAAATGGTACGTGATACATTAAAAAAATATTTTGACTTAAATTGAGTAAGGATTTAGTGTATTTTGAATAGAATGTTTTAAACTTAAAAGTTATTGGAAATGCATTTATACTGCTGTTTCTGTTCGTTTGCCATTTTTTTTAAAAATTCATCCTCCTCCCATTTAAAAACAAAAGAGGGACTGTAATCATTGATTCTTGGCCGTGATAACATCTCTTGACTATCTATACGGACTTAATGAATAAATTTGATCTGACTGTCAGAAAGACAGAAGAAATGGGTCCCACGAATTTAAGCATACATAATAAAAATTAGAAACAAAATTATTTAATTTTATGCTTAGTTGTTGTCATTTTCAAGTTCTCTTTTGAGCAAGAAAGAAGCAACATTTGGGATCACAATCAATAGTTATATCGGTTACTAAACATATTTTAGTAACTTTTGGCACCATTTTTTGATGTTTTAGAATTTTAATTTTAATTCTTTTTAATCATATTATTAAATACCTGTTTTTACTGACTGTTCATTACTGTATACGAAGAAAATTGCTGTATGCGCTGAAATACCATTGCTTTATGCATATCTGCTTTGTATACAGTTTCGTCCATTTAGATGTTCATGTTTATCTCTTGACAAATTAGATGCCACACAAGTATTTTTATATACTTGGTATACCAATCATTATTTAAAACTAACTACAATTCAGTCGAATTAATTGGTAATAATTAACAACAGTTTACAGATATTTCTACAGTAACTCAAAAACTTGACACTAGTTTTTCAACGGGAAACCAGTTTACGAGAAGTCGACAGAATCTTTTCATAACAATTAGCAGTTTTTCAGATTATGTTAAGTATCTATTATATGATATGTTTCATTTACATAAAAATACAGGCAAAAATTATCATTGATGGTTATGAACCAGATCTGTATTATCGGATGTATTGAGCTATGAAAGGATTTGAATAATCGATTTAAAAGAATTATAAAAAGAAATACCCCGCACCATTAAACAGTCCTCAGGATTTTAAAACTCTTTTAATCCAATCTGTCTTAGGTTTTTAATTCGGAAAAAGACCCAATTATTGGCAATAAGTGTGTGACGAAATATGCGGACAAATTTATCAAAAATCAGCATGGCAAATATATATGGCATCCTCAATTGAGGTGTATATGCAGCTTACCTATGTGGTTCATGGTTTCACAAACAAAGCCATAGCAAGTATTTCTATTTGTTGTCAAACTGCTTTTATATTTGAGACAGTAAGAATGAAATCAAAAGGTCCTTCCTTGAAACGACTTAAGCACCGTTGGAAAAATGGCCTCTGTACATTATATAATATAGTGCTGAGCTCCTTTACGCCATATGTAATGTGGTCTCTTTTAGTGATTGGAGTATTTATTTATCAAATCCTTCTAGTTGTATCAATAACAGGAGTACAAAAAGTGAGAATTTTGCTATCCTGTTTCTGGTATGATGTAGATATTAAAGGAGGGGAGTAGAAATGCATATTATAGTTCAAAAATACAGTTCACTTAAGATCTTCATTGTAGCTTCGGCATGAATTGTTAAACCAACAACGCAAACAACCGGTCTTTCTACATTTATTTCAGTGATATTTCAGTGTGCTAATGAAGATTTAAATTTCTGGAAAATTGATAAAAGAATATTTGTATAAGTTTTAACATAAAAAAAATATATTTATTTAAAATCATCTAGATTTATGAAACTTTTCTTTTCTTAACTTTATATTAATAACTCTAACTTTTCTCACTTTTGCCTAATTTTATTTCTGCTTGCTTCTTCTTTATTCTGAATTTTTTCCTTTAGGTTTCGGATTGTGCTGGCACCCAGTCCTTTGTACTCAAAGCGTCTTGTATTTACAGCGAGGTATCTATTGCTATTAACAACTGCTGTGTTCATAATATTCTTCTTTGCTGTGCCTTTTGGTGTATGTTCAAAAATTAATATATTCTCTTGATTAATTACTAATACATGATGCATGTGTTACTTTGAAATTTATCACATTACTGGGAAAATAGTTAATGAAATTATGCAAATAAAAATCAAATTATTTTGTTTGAAATTCAGTAGGATCATTTGAAGGTTTGGATAGTAAGAAAATGTACAATTGTAGAAAAGATTTCTTTAATGTGTTACACAGAATGTCTTTACTATTGCTGCTGCCTTAAAATATTTGATACATGGGTCATCTGCTGGATGATCTTGTCATTTTTGGAGTATGTATGTGTACCCTGAAACATCAGTGCCTTAAATTTTTAAGTAAACGATAATGGTAAGATCTGTATTTTTACATAACATTTCTGCATGTTAATAAACAACTAATGGCTGTTCAATTAAATTTTATTTTGGAGATTTTATAGTTGTAGATATTTCTTACTGTTTCGAGTAGCTATAACGATTCTTTTGCAAATCTATATTATCTAATTTGATTTTTTAAAAATTTGTGCGAGTGACATAAAATCCTTGAAAATAGAAAGGAATAATTTCATTGCCATTGTATACTTCTCATAAATTAGTCGCCTTTTATAAGAACATGGTGCGTGTTAACTTTGTTGGATCAAACATCCTCGCATCATCCGCTAAGTCTGGTCCCGGTACCAAATAGTGGCATTGGAGCGGTCTTCTTGCGAATTACTACTGGTGACTAATTAGCAAACGAATGTCTTTCTTCTTGTTTCCCGGCCACATCCTGTGTTATTGCAAAAATCTGATTTATAGCCATCTAATATAATTTTAGCTAAGGTAGGTTTACATTAAGGTAGTATTGGCACCTCCAATAAACTGCACTTGGGCAGAAAGATTATGTATGTGCAGCAAAAATGGACGAAGAAAATTACTTGTTTCTACAGGGCAACTTCATGTTGTTCCGTCTTTTCCTTCTGTGCATGCGTGTTCTTATTTAAATGAGACAATACTGGTTTTAATGGAAACCCATCTTTCAAGGTAACAGGAATGTTTATATCCAGAGAAAATAAATGTAAAAAAATAGTTCAACTCATGTAGAGCTTCAGTTGCTATGGACAAAAAAAAATACTCTTGAAAATTATAAATATATTTTTCCCTATACCGGGCAGTAGGCCGGTCTTTGGAGATTATCCACTCTTGTCTTCATAGTTGACTTTCTACCCGGTGTTATGAAAGGAAGATGTTAGAGGAAAACGTAGATGTCCTCATCATTCAACAATAGGTCAAAAGTACGAAGTCTGACCAAAAAAAATGATGGCTGATTTCAAAAGGGAACATTAATATAGCCAGACTAAATGTTCCTTGAATTTTAAAAATAAATTGATCCCTAGTCTTTTGAAAGATGTTTTTACAAAAATTTTTGGAAGGGGAGCTTTTTTTTACTGATGGATGTTTAAAATAAACATACTTGATGGAACATATTTCAAATGCTTCATTATTTGCATATAGGGTGCATATCTAAAATAATAATTTAATTGGAGCATAACATAATTTCCATGTAGAATATGATTAAGAGCTTGCGAATGATAGTTTTAAAAGATAAGAAAAATTATTATGCAAAAATGGAAAATGTTTTTGCACTATATTTTCTATTAGAAAATTGTTACTTCCAATTCGTTGATCTGTTTTGCACGAATCGTTGTGAATTGGTTTAGAAACAAGATTCGAAAAACTTTAAATCCGATAATTTGCATAAATTAAGAAAAATGCTATTTGCATTTAAAAGATGAAAATTAAATCGTAGTTTTTTTCTTTTGATATGGAACCAGAATTTATGACTGCATATAGTTTACAGATTAAATTTCCCGATGATTCTGCTGTTGGAGACAACGTTACAAAGGATAAAACAGTGAATGGAGTGACGACTTATAAATGTTTATTGTGTCTTACTCCATACAAGAATACTGCTACCAGATTAGAATCCACATTTTCCTCAGTATTGGGCTCCTCTTTTGATGTTACGATAGAACATGAGCAGCAGAAATATTGCTTACTACTCTGAAAAAGTATCGTATAGCCGACAGTTGTGTTCCTGTTTGAAAGACGACACGTTGGACATTTGTAAGCCATCACTTCCTTCATTGTCTTATTCTACATAATGCAACTTCGAAGCCATATGATGATTTAAATAGTACGTTGTGTTGCCAATAAATTCTGGTTTCTAAACTTTAAAAATATGGTTTCATCTTTTTATGGCTAATTCATTTGCAAATTATTGATTTGAATGTTTCTCCGGAATTCTGAAAGGTCCTATCATTGTCCTAGAATGGCTGGGTTAACTTTTTCTTCCCTGAATAAATTTAGCTTTGGTTTTGAAATGATTGCGGTTAATATGTTTATCATTACAGATAAAAGAGGAGATATCGGATTCACATGAGCAAAGAATAGTATTTCCTTGTCGCGACCCCGTCTCAACCAAGGTCTAAAAAAGTTTATACATGGAACTACATCTCCCTAGATAAAGTCTCCTCTGAAATATAAGACGTGCTAAAAGTCCCGGAACATTTTAAATTGAATATAAATCAATTAATTGAGCGTGTGGCTTGTACTAAAATTCTTCTCATGATGTAAGAAAAAAAAATCCCGGTGATAAAATAACTGGGTTCCTAATTTTACCCATGTATAGCGCTGTACATCAATTTTCATAAAGGAGGGAGGGAAAGCAAAACCATCATAGATGCGGCTACCTGTTTGTTTTATTTACGAAAACCGCATGTATTGAAATATATTAGATTGCACAAGATGAATCTTTTTGTTCGTCCTTGTAACAAAATGAATTCGTTATAAATACCCATCGTGAGTTTTTATGCTGTTTAGGCACAGTGCTTTCTTTGTGACAATTTATTTTTAGGCATCGAAAAAAGTTTACATCATAAGAATTTCCGTGCAAACCACACTTCTCTACTCCAGGTAATTGATTTTTCTATTTACTTTCAAAATGTGTCGAGAACTGTTAGTTCACCCTGTATTTTTAATAGAAGTTTGAAGTATATACCATCTCTAATGAAGTTGTGTTTACAGAGCCTCTGTTTAATATCAAATGATTCATTGGTTGAAAATCCAATTCTACCAAAGGATCTGCTTATGCATGGGCCTGGTGCATGCTTAATCCATCAGATTAAAGCATCTTTCATCTGGTATAGTATGAAACCTGTCTATGGTTCAACATTATGAGCACTGCCCTAAAACAACCTTTGTGTAACTTCAACCAAGGGTTTAATTGAGATAGCTCAGTTGTTTCCGTCATGAAATGTTATAATGGTATATTTCCTCTCATGAATCCTTTGTGCAGCTTCCTCTATGGAATGTTTAATATCATAGTTTTTAACAAATTTAATAATTAATACCTTATATGTATTTAAATTCGGTGTTTTCTATAATAATTTTAATAGATGACTCAATATTTGAAATTAAAGGGAAATTTAATGAATGACTAACTCTTTTAACGTGTAAATATTTGTAAATTATAGCTATTGGCATATTCTTTCAATATTTTTTAAAGTAATACTATTGATAATTTGATTTTTACTCTGAAATATTTACTAACTACATTAAAATTCATGCACTAATTAAAACTAATGGAATGATGTAATTTTAGATCGTTAAATATGTGCAGCATTCTCATTCCTATCGTGAGGCTCGTCTGAGTTCGCAGCACTTGCGACAACTACAAGTTTCTACGTATCAAAAAGGTAATTTGATGGATCTTTGTTTTTATTGAGTTGAAGCGCATTCGTAGCTCTGGTATTAATAAATTTTAGTTTTTGTTTAAAGGTGGCCCTTATGAAACTTGTGCTATATGCTTAGAAGATTACAAAATGAAGGATAAACTTCGAATTTTGCCCTGTGCTCATGGTGAGTATTTCATCTCCGCTGATTTGGTTTGCAAGTAAATTTAACTAAATTTTTAAAAATTCAGCAATTAGTGGGAAATTTGTATTGAATGCGAGAATTAACTAATTCTAATTGATTGCATACTTAAAAAAATAAAAACCTTGGGCATTCTTAACTTTTTTTTTCTTTTTGGTAGTGTGGATCAAAAATTCATAATTTCAGAATACCTATTTTTTTTAATTCTTAAGTGATCATATAATTAATTTTATTTCTTTTTAAAAAATTATAAAATAACTAATTTAACTGATAGAATGAACTTTTATTGTTTTAAAATGTGATCTGGATGGAATTAAATTCAAGAAGTTACGAATTCAGGGGCTAATATTTTTACGGCAGTATTGGTAAAATTTAATATTTGCTATAATGCGGAGATGTGATGTTTTTAAGTGTGCTAAGCATTTAAATATACTGCTAAGTATTTAAATATACATCATAGAATCCAGTTCTTTCTATGCAGCTCTTCAGTGCCTAAGGTCGGTTCTATATATCCAAACATATTGTCCGCAATCCGATCATCAATATATTCAACACTTTCAATCTTTTTCAACGTATCCATTAAGACTGCAGAGCTACTGTGCCCCCTGAAATTATTTTTAAACTTGCATTTTAATTTTTTTTATCTTGTTTGCTTATTTCTTACGTCGAATTCGATGAAAAGGTAAATGAAAAAAAGAGCAATAAAAATATGAAAAGAAGACGTAGAAAACAAGAAAAACGTAGATAGTCTCTCGGCGAACTGCCTATTCAAAGCCCAATGCTCGCTTTAGTCATTGATTTGACAACTAAAAGCAACCCGATTTCTCTTTTGAATTTAGAGCACTAGAGCTGCAGTCAGATCAGCACTAACTTGGAATGCGGCAATTCATTAATTTCCATCCAAAATTCATTTTCTTTTCTCATTTTTCTTCCCTTTTTTTCGTTGGCCGTTTATAAGTTGTTTCGATTCTTGCTGTCTGGATAGATTGTTTATATGAGGTCATTTTTCGAAGGAAAAAAAGTACATGAATAATTTTTCTAAAATATTATTCAGATGAAGATTTATATAAAGAGGTCCCAATTATTGTTCATTATTACTTGTAGATTTATTGTACACCTTATTTGATATTCATTTTTGAACGAGCATTAACGAGCTGACTGGGCGAAGATAGAAATGGGATTGGGGAAGTTTTGGAATTCTTATCTGCTGAATCATCACTTCAACATATGCATAATTTTCTATTGATAAAACTGTATTTCGTATATTAGTTAGTTCTTAAATGCTGCAAACTTCATATTTGACTTCGAAATTAAAATTATTTGGCTACTTCTTGGTAAAATAGTTTTCTCTAAAATTGACTTTGCTCGATTGGTGCTAGTTTTTGAGCTGACGAATCGCTTACCAATACTTCTATGACTGGTCGTTTTCAGTTACTTCTCCAGGGCATTAATTCATGAAAATCTCCATCCCAATCTTTTTAATTTCTTAAAACTGTTTCATTTTGCCAACTCTAGTAGTTGCCTTAGGGACAATGCGTCAATGCATATATGTGGCATTTAAAAGAAAAATATGATGAAAGGACGAAAAGATAACTCCATAACCCGCACGCAGTTTGCATTTGCCTAGCCACAGTTTGTGACTGTGTGTTTGTATTGTGCATTCATCCTGGTCATGAATCAAATTTCACATGTTTTTAGTGCGCAATCTTCCTGGTCGTGAATCAAAGTCTACATGGTGTTTTGATGTCGGTGCTAGAAGAGCAGCATGCCAATAATAATCATTGTTGAAATTCTCTAAATTAGCATGTTGAAAATGAGTCTTTTTGCATCCACAATTAGTTGCATTCAATTTCAATTTGATGACTCCAAAAATTTTCTCTTTATTGCATTATGAAATAGAGAACAGCCATTGTCATAAAATTGTTTTCCGATCAATACCATAAAATGTCTTATTCGTCAGTACAAATGTGTAACCCTTAATTTATTAATTTTGTTTCTGGAAGTTCAACTTTAGAGATGAAAATATAAATAAATTCATTAATAACTGCTGTTGAAAGTAATTAAAAGTTATTTAATATCTCGAAAAAATCGCTCTATGAATCGCTTCGTCCTTCTCCAAACTGTTTTCATCTCATGTTTAGTACATTGTGGTGTACATTTCTTATGTATAATTTCAGCAAACATATACATACCTACATTATGGTTTTTAAATTATGTTTAGACGGTCTGAAAGAAATGCTATTCCGCATTCTGACATTATTAACGATTGTGTCTCTAATAATGTCAAAATGTTATGACATTATATTATTATCTCTAATAATGTCTCTTCTCTTATGTCTTTAACTTCAGATCACCTCATTTGGTTGTATCATATCATTGATGCAATCATAATTTAAGCTATCCTTAACCCTCTAACCTGAGTGATATTGTTGAAGGAAGGGTGTTCGTGGGTAATCAAATAAAAGGGACCTTATCTGTCTTTTTTCCATTTATTATACGTAAAGCAACTATTGAAGAAGACATCTGAAGCAGGGGTACAACATTAACATAACATCACAAAAGCACACACACAGCTACAGTAGACACATCTTTTTTCGCGGTAAAACAAAAGTTCTCTGGCGGGTAAGAGTTGTTGCCAGATCAAGATTTAAGTTCTTGCGCTGGCTCTGCAACATCCCGCCCCCCGTTGGACATTGGTCCAACATCTTGAATTGGAAGGGGAATTATGCGGTTCATGGCTCGCAGGAATACTCCGTTGGAAGTTTGCACCTCAACTACTCGAACAAGTCCATTGGGTCCAGGTATTGTCTTCTTTATTCGCGCCAACTTCCACTGTAATGGCTTGTGGTCGTCCTTCTTTCAGGTTGGGCTGTGGATTCTTCCATTTCTGCCTCTGCTGTAGTTGTTGCAGATACTCCCGACTCCAGCGGTCCCAAAACTTGGATTTAAGGTCCTGGACATGACTCCACCTGGAAGATAAACTTACAGCAGTATTTTGTTCAGTTAAAGATAGTAAGGATGATCCAACCAAAAAATGTCCCGGTGTTAGAGGCTGTAGATCGGTTGGATCGACGGACAAGGGACTGAGTGGTCTTGAATTCAATATCGCTTCAATTTCGATAACCAATGTGTTAAGTTCCTCAAAGTTCAGAATTTTGGTCTTGGTGACTTTCACTAAGATTTTTTTTCATAGATTTTATATTTGCCTCCCAGAGACCACCAAAGTTGGGTGCAGCTGGGGGTATGAAATTCCAGTTGATGCCTTCCACGGCACTGAACCTTTGAATCGAATTGAATTTGCATAATTTAAATAGGGGGTTCAGAAGAGCATATGCTCCTTTAAAATTGGTTGCATTGTCGCTCCAAATTACTGAAGGTCTCGATCGCCTTGCGATAAATCTTTTAAAACATGCCAAGAAGGCTTCAATAGTTAAATCAGATACTACTTCCAGATGAGTAGCCTTAGTGCTAAAACATATAAATATGACGATGTAAGATTTGACTGTTACTCTAGTTCTTTTCAAATTAGGTTTCGTTATGATTGGGCCTGCAAAATCAATTCCGCCCCTCAGGGGCTCACCTACTATAGGTGAGTACGGGTGTCCCAATCCCGAGGTACCCAGGGATCTTTACTCCCTTTCAGTTCGCTCTCCTCTACCCCTTCTGCTTTCTGCTGTTTCTTTTCTTCCCTCGACGGCAAGCGAGGGAGCTCTCCATGAGAAGCTGTCGCCAATCTGTTTGCTTCTTGCTTCTCATGGACAGCCAAAACCCCACGTGTTGGCCGTGCGTGGCGACCCATTAGACGGGTGGTGCACTGTGGTCCCCGGTGTATCAATCGGCTGGTACCTAGTCACCTGAGTGGCTAGGCTGCTAGGGATCAAGCGAAGGGGTCACTCCTTGGGCTTGGCGTTAAGGGTGGTCACTGTCCCCGGGGGTGACTCCCAGCGTATGGGTACCGATCAGCACCATGGTAAGTGCCGAGGCTAGACATCTAGAGCCGGTGGCTGCCATCCCTTGTTGGGCTCCGTGGTGGGTGGTGCCGTCGGGCCTGAATCACTTCTAATGTCGTATGGGCAAAACCAAACGTGCTCCCTTCGGTGGGCAACCAATTGTAATAAATTCAGTTGAAAAACCATTTGAAAAATTTTTTGTCATTAAAAGAGTCAAAGAAGAGGAAAATTTTCATACAGTTTCACCTTTCTTAGTGGAAAAGGCTATTTCAAGTACAGTTGGAGAAGTTTCTTCAATTCGAAAATTGCGTTCTGGGGACTTGCTTGTAGAAGTGAATTCTCGCAAGCAATCACAACAACTGCTGAAATTGAAAGCGCTAGCTACTATACCAGTAAACGTGAGTGCACATCGAACACTCAATTCATCCAAGGGTGTTATAACCTGTGGTGAATTGTTTAACGTTTCATTGGAGGAAATATCTCAGAAACTAAGCTCGCAAGGAGTGACACATGTCCGTCGTATTACTATTCGACGTGACGGAAAACTTCTTGAAACGAAGCATCTAGTTCTCACATTTAATTCCCCTAAAGCACCAGAATCGATAAAAGCTGGATACATCAAATTACCTGTGAAGGCATTTATTCCCAATCCCTTGAGATGCTTTAAGTGCCAGCGTTTTGGCCATTCAAAGGCTAATTGTCGTGGCACGCTTACATGTGCTCGTTGTGCACAAGTTGGTCACGAGAGCACTGATTGCACATCAAAAGAAAAATGCACAAATTGCAAGGGAGAGCATACCTCTTACTCACGAGCCTGTCCCAAATGGAAGCTCGAGAAAGAGATTGTAACCACGAAAGTAAAAAATGATGTATCATTTAAAGAAGCCAGGAAACTGGTGTTAGCGCAGACTCCAACAGAAGGTCGTAGCTACGCCTCCGTAACAAAGTCTCTCAGAAATTCTGAGGTGCAAACAAAGCCTGTCACAATTTTATCAACCGATTCCGATTCAGACTTAATTACAAGTCCAATAAAAACAAAACAGTCTAACTTTAAGAAAAAGAAAGGCATATCAAAAGCCCAAAAGTCCTTGACTTTGAAATTTTCAAGGACAGGTACTTCCCTAAAAGAGTTGAAATCTCGAAGATCAATTGCTCTTGAGATAGGCAAAGCTGGTCTTGCCACCAAGGGCTTGCCTTCTTTATTTGGGAAGACTTCTAATTCTGAGCTGTTAAAAATACATCCTTCAGAGGATGATGAGGATTTCCAGATGGGTTGCGAACAGTCAGCAACTCGGTTCACTGGCGTTGAATACAGCCCTCCTCCCACAATTTAATGGCCCCTTTTATCTCCTGGAATTGTCGTGGAATTAGGACAAAACTTGAAGACCTCAAAGCTCTCGTGAATTCCACACACCCTGTTTGTATAGCGCTTCAAGAAACATTCTTGAAGTCAAATGTTCACTTGAAGATACGTGGATATAACTGTGTCCGAAAGGATAACGTTACTGGCTTATCTTCTGGCGGAGTATGCATTTTGACCTCCAACAGTTATCCCAGTACTATCCTAAACCTACAAATTTCTTTGCAGGCTGTGGCTGTACAGGTGCACGTCAAAACTTTAGTTACAGTCTGCTGTATTTATCTACCACCAAACGATGTCATCTCTCAAAACGATCTTAATGTTCTGATAGATCAACTTCCAGTGCCTTTCATACTACTTGGCGACTTCAATGGACACAGTACCTTGTGGGGTTCTGATAGAACAAATTCTCGTGGGCGACAGATAGAACAATTAATTTCTGATAACTGTCTCTGTCTGCTCAATAATAACGAGAAGACTTATTTCCATGAACCCACAGGTACATTTCATTCTGTTGATTTAGCTCTTTGCACTCCAACACTTTTTCCTTTGCTGAACGTTATAGTAGCAAGTGATCTGTATAATAGCGATCACTTCCCTTTGATCGTTTCCCACGCTGATGAGAATAATACTACACAACAATATCCACCGACTTACATATTCCAGAGGGCAGACTGGGGTACATTTACTAAGAAAGCGATGATTACAGAGGAAATGGTTACTCCCACTAGTATTACTAATGCGGTTCAAAATGTTATTGACTGTATCATTGGTGCAGCGAATGCTACAATTCCTAAGCGCTCGTCTTTTCCACGAAAATATCACAAACCGTGGTGGAACGACGCTTGTCGTGAAGCTTATAGGGACCAAAAGAGATTATGGGGAATCTTTCGTAGATACCCTACAACTGAGAACCTCATTGCATTTACAAAGGCCAGAGCAAACGCTCGCCGTATCCGACGTCGCAGCCAGAGAGCTTCATGGATAAGATACGTTTCCTCAATTACTTCTACTACATCCAGCGCCCAAGTGTGGCGGAAAGTCCGGGCGGCCAATGGCATATATACGGAGTTTACTTTTCCTGTATTAAGCGTTGGGTCGTTTTCTTACTCTTCTCCATTGGAAATTGCGAATATAATGGGTCAAACATTTGCTGATGTCTCCAGTTCTGCTTCCTGTAATCCAGTTTTTCTCACGAAAAAGAGACGGGCAGAACAATCAAAATTAAAATTCGAAACTCGCGGTTGCTTTTTATACAACTGCGAGTTTCGGATGTATGAACTAAAGAAGGCTCTCTCTCGGACACGTGATACTAGCCCAGGTGTTGATGGAATAACATACAGCATGCTCCGCCATCTGGATGAATCCTCTCTCTTTCATCTCCTTCATCTTTTTAACAGAATCTGGAGTGAACAAGCATTTCCAGATCAGTGGAGAGAGGCGATTGTGATTCCTATCCTAAAGCCAGGGAAAGATCCTGTAGATCCTCTGAGCTATAGACCGATCGCTTTGACTAGTTGCTTATGCAAAACATTCGAGCGTATGGTCAATTCACGTCTCATGTATGAAATAGAGAAAAACGGTTGTATTTCACCCTTTCAAAGCGGATTCCGTCGAGGTCGATCTGCAGTTGATAATCTTATTCACCTTGAATCTGAAATACGCAATGCATTTCTCCGCCGAAACCATCTTGTTTCGATATTTTTTGACATTAAAAAGGCCTATGACCGTACGTGGCGCTATGGTATCCTTAAAATTTTATTTGATATGGGGTTTAGGGGTAACCTGCCTCTTTTTATTCAAAATTTCTTACAAACTCGTAATTTTCGTGTTCGCATTAACAAAACGTTATCCAATTCTTTTATCCAACAGGAGGGTGTTCCTCAAGGAAGTGTATTGAGTGTCACCCTTTTTATCCTTCATTTGAGTCAAATTCTCCAAGTCATACCATCATCTGTCTCTGGCACATTGTATGTTGATGACTTACAGATCTCTTGTCAGGGATCTAGTATGGCCTTAATAGAACGACAACTTCAGAAAGCTGTTGACAAGCTTATAGACTGGTGCGATGAAAATGGGCACACACTCTCCCCTGAAAAGAGTTGTTGTATCCATTTCTGTAGGAAACGAAACCTCCATCTAGACCCTGTAATTAATATCCGGGGAATCAGGATAGCAGTTGTTGATGAGGTTCGCTTTTTAGGATTGATATTTGATCGTAAACTCACTTTCCTTCCTTATATCCGTTATCTGCGGAAGAAGTGTGAGAAATCACTGAATATTTTGAAGGTTCTTTCAACTACATCATGGGGAGCAGACCGAACATCTCTTCTTCGTATCTATCAATCTGTGGTACTCTCCCGTATTGACTATGGGTGCGAAGTGTATGGTTCTGCACGCACTAGTGTTCTAAAGCAATTAGATACTGTGCATCATACTGCTCTCAGGATCTGTTCTGGAGCGTTTCGAACTTCGCCTGTGCACAGCTTATATGTAGTTTGTCACCAACTGCCGCTAAATCTACGTCGCAAAAAGTTGTGCGTCCAATATTTTTTGAGACTGCAATGTCATACTACTCACCCCATGCGGGACATGAATATTCCTGTCGGCATTGGCCGACTATACAATGCTCGTCCCTCTAATATCCCTCCTTTTTACGAGAGGATGAAACAGTTACTTTCCAACTCAGACCTTTGTAATGTCCAAATCCATCCGATAAATTTTATATCCCTCCCACCTTGGGATATTCCACAAATTTCATTTCATAACCCTTTTTCTACTTTTGATAAATATACAGTTTCACCTTCCTTTTTCCAACAAATTTTTAATTATCACCGATATAAGTTTTCAGATTACACCGCTGTCTTCACGGATGGATCAAAAACTGCTCATCATGTGGGATGTGGTATCGTCTTTTCTGAAAATACTTTAAGTATACGATTGGACAATACTCACTCTGTTTTAACAGCCGAATTGATGGCAATTTTGTTTGCCCTTGAAAAAATTTCCACTCTTCAGGAACAAAAATTTTGTATTTATTCCGATAGTATGAGCGCTCTTGAAGCTCTCGGTCATCATCATAATATGACGCATCCAATAGTTATTGATAGTTTGTTTTCTACGAACTCTACAATCTAAAGGCTTTGACATAATATTTTGCTGGCTCCCTAGCCACGTTGGCATAAATGGAAATGAGAAAGCAGATGTTGCAGCTAAGGAAGCATCATTATATCTCCAACGACCACTTCCCTATCTTGATGCGAAGAAGTATCTTTCTCATCATATTCATTCATTATGGCAAGAATCGTGGGACCTCCAAATATCTAATAAGTTGCATTTCATTCAATCACGCATTACATTATGGCCAATTGTCCCAGTGAGGGAACTTGATGTCAAACTGACACGACTTCGCATTGGGCACACCCGTTTCACCCATAAACACCTTTTGTTAGGTGAACGGTGTCCAACTTGCACATCATGTCAAGTCGATTTTACCATCGTTCATATTTTAACCGAATGCCCTGTTTTTAACAGTCACCGGTTTCATCATTTCGGAACACTGCACTTGAACATCCATAACTTGGTAGGAGAACATCCTCACAAGAACATTTTTAAATTTTTAAAAGAAATTGGGTTTTTACATCTTATATAATTTTATAATTCTTGAGTATACTTTCTGAAAATTTATATTTTTATAATAATTGATATTTCTATTAACAAAAATTTTAACATCTAGATTAAAATTATTTAAACTTTTTATCTCACTTTTACCATATGCTTGGCGCAGTATAGCCAAACCTGGCTCTTGCGCCATAAATATCAAACTCAACTCAACTCAACTCAGCAAAATCAATTCCCACCTTGTCAAAAGATCTAGATGGAATGACCCGATCTCTTGGTAGATCGCCCATCATCTGTTGAGAACATAACTCCGATCGATGCTCGCCTTTACAATAAAAAAAATTTCCGTTTAATGTTGACGCGGAAAAGCAATTGAAGATCTTGCGGTTTTGCGCTTGACCTTGGACTTCGCAATTTATCATGCGAGCTAGCCGTGTTTCGGCTGGCTGAAGTTGTTGAAAGAATTCTGTTTAACTTTTGGGAGTGAATTTTCTTTGCGTTTATCGCCTTTTGCGGTATGCATAAACGCAGAGGATTCTCTACATTCAATTTCAATTCTTAAAAAATTTAGTAACTCAGTTACATTAAATTCGAACTTCACCGAACTATCAACTCTTTTTCTATTAAATTCAAGGACAAGATCTTCGGGAATCAATTTAATTAAAATGGGATAGAGTAAATGCCCATACATCTCTGAAGTAACTTTTAATGATTCTAAAATTCTTAAGTTTATCTCTACGGTATCATACAACTTCCTAAGACCATAAATATTATTTGAATCAGCTACTGGTACAAGATTTAGTAATTTTGACATGTGTGCGTTAATAACCAGTTCTTCTCTGCCAAATCTTTGTTTTAACAATTTTAAAGCCTGATCATAATTCTCGTCTGAGAGCGCAAAGCCATTAATGGCAATCGCGGCCGCACCCCCTAATAGTGACTTTAAATACGAGAATTTATCTATTTTTGACAGAGATTTGTTATTATCAATAGAATTTTGAAATTGATTCCAAAATTCTAACCAGCAACAGGGGTCTCCATAATATTTTCAATTGTAAGTTTAGGCAGTTTTATGATCTTAAAATTATATTCGTTTACAGGTACGATGGCTGAACTTTCCTGAGTGTTGTTTATTGCATCTAAATTAGGATTTCCTGTAGCGCCTAACAAAGAAACATTTGATGTTATTGATTGGCGCTCTGGTTTGTCTCGTAAACATTTTAATTGCGCTGATAATTTGGACAAACAAACGATAATTTTTTCGTTGTATTCGAATGCCGACTCAATTTCGGTTTCGAATTCCCTATCATCTTTGATTAGATTTTGTATAAGTTTATCATAGTCTTTTAACTGTGTAGACGATATATTCAAATAATTTAAGGCTTCTTACAAATCTTTGATGGTAAGAGAATCTATTTTCTCTTCCAGATCATTATTAATCTTGTTAATGTACTTTGTAAATGAAGATCTATGCAAACCTCTGGTTTTTCTCAATTTAGAAAGTTCATCCATCGTTCTTTATGTTTAATATTCAAAAACTCCAAAATCAAAATTGTATTTCTAATACATCAAATTTCAATATCAATTTTAGATTTATTTATACATTGTCAATCAATATTTCAATAGTTTTCTATCAGTAACCAATATCTTTAAAGCGAATAGATAGTATCAATATGTAACGAAAATTCAACTTCAAATATAAAAATCAAATTTCACTCTATTGTTACATTCATTCCTTTTAACTTCGGACATTCAAATCAATTAAATTAAATTATTTTAAATGTCCGCGTTTCTCTTAAATAAAGGAAAATATTCGCTCACCTTTCTGGTTACTGATTCCTTTCGATCTTCATAGCTGCTTTTCCATTAGATCAGGCCCCAGGTTGGGCGCCAAAATGTTCGTGGGTAATCAAATAAAAGGGACCTGATCTGTCTTTTTTCCATTTATTATACGTAAAGCAACTATTGAAGACATCTGAAGCAGGGGTACAACATTAACATAACATCACAAAAGCACACACACAGCTACAGTAGACACATCTTTTTTCGCGGTAAAACAAAAGTTCTCTGGCGGGTAAGAGTTGTTGCCAGATCAAGATTTAAGTTCTTGCGCTGGCTCTGCAACAAAGGGGGTGAGGCAGAATAGTGCTGGTGATAGGGAGGATATGCAAGGAACCGTTTATCAGAACTGAACTCACCAGAAATTTATTATATTAAAAATGCTATGTGTTCTCAAGATCATAATACAAAATGTGTTTAAATATTTATAACTTGACTGTTTTGGGCCTCTTTCTCATACTGCTTGCCAGTGGTTCATTACTTTTATTATTTTGGGGTTAGGGAAAGATCGAGCTATTTTAAAGAGATGTCTTAGATTCATTTATTTCAAGTAATAAAAAAATAATAAATAAAAGCGGTTCCGGAACGACGTTTCTGTTCCGCAATTCCACTGATCTGAGTCGTCACTTCTAACTCAAATGTAATTACACCAGTGGCGATATATCATTACTTTACTTAAATGTTCAAAAGAATTTTCATTTTTATAGGGTATCATGTTAAATGTATTGATCCTTGGCTTACAAAGAGTAAAAGAATTTGTCCCATTTGCAAGCAGAAAGTTGTTGTAAGTGGTGACCTTTCTAGAGAAGATGCTGAATCTGATGTGGAAAGTAGAGCTGAATCGACTCCTTTACTTCATAATGTCCAGCCTATGCAGACCACTAGCTACCAAACAATGCCTTCACCTCGAAGTGCCCAACCTAGCTGCAGTGTTGGAACCATGACTCAAGATATTTCAGATAGTAGCAGAGAAAATTCTTTGTAAACATAACTGAATTTCATGGGTAGGATCGAATTCATGAGTTTTTCCTCAAATGTTTTTTTAGCAATTTCTTAAAATGAATTATACTGAAAATATCTTACAAAAAACTATTGTGCCATTATACTTCCTGACATTTTGTATTAATATTGTTTTCTTCCATTTTCTTGCTTTTTGTAGATGTTTCATGAGAAATTTATTAATTTGCTTTTAACCTTGTGTGTTAATGAAAATTTTGTGATTCTTCTTAATCTTTAATAGAAGTTGCCAGAGAAGCCTGTTACATGAAATTTGAGTGTCTCATTTTTATGCATATTCTTTATTTAAGTGAATGAAAAAAAAAATACTCATATGTAATAATTTCCTTTTTTATTTTGTATCAATAATGAATATTTCACTTACAATTAATTGTTGCTTATATGAAATGTAAAATCCTTTTTTTCTGTGAGAAACTGTTTTATGAGTTGTCAGAATTAACTTCACAAATATTGTTTTAATTGTTAAAGAATATCAACAGTGTATAGATTGCATTTTTGAAGATCTACTGATATATTTGTATATTTTTAGTTGAATGCATGTTTTTAAAAAAAATTTTAGCAGTTATTTTAAATTATAATGACTGAAAGTTGATTGGAATTTCAATCTTTTCATGATATTGCTGAATATTTTAAAAAGTTTAATTGAAAAATACTGATAAAGAAAATATTATGCTTTCAAAATACTAATTAGTCATGTCATTTATAATCTGCTCTCAAAATATTAATTACACACTTTATTTAATATGTGGATACATTGTTCAATTCTTCATATTTTAACTGTATCTTATAAGTCCCATGTTTTATGTACAGATTTTACAGAAGACAGCTTAGGCCAATTTGTTCCAAAATTTCATTTAGTTTTGGATATAGCAATTTTATCGAAATTTTCTATGGTTGTTTTTGCATTTATATATTAACTGGTGCTCCATTTATGATGATATATTTGAAATAAAATTATGAAGTGTAAGCTGTTTCGATAAATTTAAGCAAAATTTTACCTTTTTGTGATACCTTGACAGATCTGCACTTATACCTCAAATACATTCCTTTATAGATTAGTGTGATTTAAAGTTATGTATATGTAAGATTTAATCAGTATTTTAATCTTTTTTAATCCTTTGATGCATTCCTGAAATGATCAAAATTTTGTATGATCAAAATCTATCTGTATGCATGTTATCATTGTTAATATTTTAAAAAACATTTGGAAATGCACATATGGTTGCTCAATTAAATGAAGATTATTTGTATTAGAAATTCTTCATGAAACTTCCTCTTTATGCCAAAAGAATATAAATGTATGCTGTAGTGTTAAAATGCTTAAAGATGTTGAATATAAACATCATTGACAGTTTAGAACAGAAACGTAACTTAGTAATATCACATATTACTATAAAGCTATTTAAAGAATAAAAATTATTTCTTAAATCAAAAATACAATTTTAACAAAACTCTATTTAGAACTTGAAATCATTGACAATACACTTTAAAGTAAATCCACTTCAAACTAAATTTTAAATGGTAGTTGTCAGATGTAAGTGAAAGAATGAGTTTCTGCTTTAAGCTAACTGTATATTTTTGTAGGAATTAAAGAACCAATCACTTTTTGTATATATTCAATGTGACCAATAAAATAAAATTTAATTTTCTTTATCTAAAAAGTGTATCATTTGTATCAAAATAAGCTGAAAGGGGAAAGTCTGACAAATATATCTAATTTTATTTATTTTTTTCTATTTTAGGTGATAAACTTTCATTCCACAAAAAGATACAATGAAACATTATAATTCTTAACTTTTGATACTCTTTTCATTGAATTGGGTCTATTGATATACATACCTCTGCACTTACACTGAAGCATGTAATCGATTCTGAATTTCGATAATGTGAACTTCATGCATACCTAATTTTTTTCTCCTATAAATGGATTTCATACGAAACTTGTAAAGTTTTTTAAATCTCCCTTTGATGAATTTCCGACTAAAAGAAAGTGAGTCATTTTATTCATAAGCTTATCCGTATGTTTTTTCCTTCTTCATATGTTCATTGTTGAAATTTTTAAGTAGGATCTAAATGTCCTTAAATAAATGTACTTGAGATGCAAAAGTATTTTTCTTTTGAATTTCAACTAATATTTGATATTTTCGTTGACACTTTGTATTATGTATGCTTGATGAAGCTTTTTCATGAGAAAAAAAAATTGTACGAAACAATTGGACACGTTAAATCATCTCTACTTTTTTTTTCTTTTCAAATAAATTCCTTCACTTTTATCCGTTAGGAACTGGCCTCCTTTATTTCATCTGTTATTAAATTCAATGATTTTCTGAACTTCATGAAAAGGAAAGAAGAGAGATATGGAAAATTCGTAGTCAAATATATTTCCCGACGTACTTTCCTTCAAGTACGTCTAACAAACAATTTGAATTAAAATTAAAACGAAGAGTGTTTCATTAAAACATTACTTATATGACAATGTTTTTCCAATAATTATATAATAATTTTCCCAGTTTTTTTAAATTGGTTAATGTTTCTTGAAAATTGCTTTTTTAATTTTAACATTATTTCAGATTGATTATTAGATATAAGATTTGTATTTTATTGGTTATAAGCTGCATTTGCACTTTTCTGCTAAATGCTCGTTTTGAATTTGAATTAGGTAAATTTGTTGTTTGAATGTGAGCAGAGAATTCCAGGATGTTGAAAGTGAAGGAAGGTTTTCTTTCAGGTAATTTATAAATAATGACAAGGTCAATTGTTTGAATTCTTGTATTTTATTTTTCTTTATTCTTGTTCTTCCAGAAACTTCTCAGTTTCATGGGATTTTATCACAAGGGCTCGATTTTTGGACGAAAGTTGAGCTCCTTGTAGAATAAAATTTGAAGAATTCTACGCTAAATGTACAAGTTATTTTTCTAATTAATCTTGCCTTATACGTTTTTGTAATCAAGTAAGTTTTTTTAAAATTATTTTTGTTGTTAATTCAATTTTACAGTCGTTGATGTGAGGAAGTACTTTTAAGACTAAATGCATCTGTTCGGTGGACGTTAAAGACAAGCTTTATTAAAAATTAAAATTAAAATGTATCAAAATATGCAAAGATTTCAAATAAAACAACATTATCCAATGTTTAGTAAAAGTTAAGAAGGATAATTATTCAGTAGTTAATCCTAAATTATTGTTGTTGCTTTCAATTCGCTCTGTAGATAGAATGTGCGGTAACTTATCTACGCATTTTAAAAAGTAGCTGTTCATGTCGATACAGCTTTATTGGTTACGGTGATGAAATGAATAAATTATTATTGCCTTTTTCTCCTCTTTAATGAGTTAAATGTGGCCTTTTCCACAGTTACTTAATCACTTTTTAAATGCATTTTTACATATGCATGATATATTATAATCATTAGTCAAGGAGATTTTAATTCAGTTATGAAATCATGATAATTAATTGTGTTAAATTTATTTTACTTTAAGTGTTTGTCTGCGGTTATTTAAGTTACAAGGTGTGAGCAAAACTTCGTTTTTTTTTCTTACTTTTCTTCGTGACACTATGCAGCTGGGTGATTAATGGACCGCTAACATGTAATTAATGATGCAACATAGTGTTTGCTATTCATCATCGTTACTTTTAGGATACAGTTTTAAAAAAATGGGGAAGAAAATTCTACCTGATGTTTTGAAAGTAAACACATTGGGAAATAAAAGGAAACACAGTACGGATTTACACACAATTATAGTGCCTTATCTGTTGTTATACCACTTTACAGGAAAATGTTTAAGTTACTAACTTCTGCCCAAATGAAACAATATATATATATATATATATATATATATATAAAGTTTTTTAAAAAAATTATTTTTTAATACCATTACTGAATTATTCTGTGGATCAATTTGACTTCAGAGTCATATGAACGAAGTAACTATGGTGATCATCTAAGCATCCAATTATATGCTGTCTACATACATCATATCCTTTTCCCTCTAACAAGACGAGTAAATTATCTCAAAATTAAACTGGCATTGCTTATTCTGTGTATTTCAAATTCACTTGAGTAGTAATAAATTTCACTGACTCAAAATCCTAATGAGTCTTTACAAAAAAAATCATCGAAATCCTCTAAACAGCCCTTTATGTGAATACATGATTATGATAAGAAAAGACGGACAAATTAAATTAAATCGCACATTTTCATAAATAAAAAATGTATGTTATGGTTCTCGCATATCGAAGCAATGCTATCTGTAGTATCCGATTATTGATAGTCGATGCGCGTGTATCCTTCAACTTACCATCTTACGACGCAATGGGCTATGATTTAAATTGTATAAAACGTAAAGAAAAAGTGTGAAAAAAAATTACTGAAATTTCGCTATTCAGACTTATTTAAAGAGTAAGTTTGCATCAATTATGCACAGTTGTTGTATCATTACACTTCCGCTCATTCTCTAGCCTTTGACCAATTAGAATTCGGAATATTTATCAATGGAAAGAAAGGACATATATTCTCAAATAAAGTAAAACTACAATTATTTGGATCAAACTGGACCAGGACTGTTCTGAATAATTAAATATCTGTATAAAAATAAGAAAATTACGTTTTTGTTAAAGAAATAACATATTACGAAATATAGTTTGCATTTCATACATTTGCATATTGTATTAAGATAATATTGCTTAAATATACTAGAATAGGTTGTTTCGCTGTCTTTAAACGTTTTCACGGTAAAGATTTTTTTTTTCAATCATCCGATAATTTGAGTTTTATATTTTGCATCGTGGATCCAATTCATCACTTCTTCTCGTTTGGTACTGAATTTTAATACTGAATTAGTTTTGAGAAGAAGGCGTGTCTAAATTTTTGCTGGAGAGGGCGGTAGCTTAATTTCTGCAGTACAGAAAATGATTACTTATTTTGCTATTTATTTCCATGCAAGAGAACAGTTTAACCTTTAGTTGAGGTGCTTATTGTTCAGAAAAAAAGATAACCCTCATATTCTAGAAGTATTTAAAAAAATTCGATTTATATTTTTCTATCCCTAAACATAAAACTAGCGCTTGAAACGTGGGTAAAAGTAATGAAATGACAAGTAAAAGTCGCTTTAAAATTGAATATAATGGTAAAAAATTAATTTATATTGATAATTAAAATTAAAGCATATTATTCCTAAATATCATGAAATAAAAACGAAAATTTTCTTTCGATATTTGTATTGAGATATCTGACTGGGTAAAAATCGTCAAATTTGACAAAACTAACGAAATTTTTTTTAATGCGTAATATTTAAGTCTGTTCTTTGAGCTTTCTAAATCTGTCTTATTTTTTATTCTACCTTCTTTATAAATACAGTTACGGACGTTTTAAGTTAGTATAGTGAGACGAAAGTCAAACCGAAAATGGCATTTCGAAACCGGAAGTTGATGTAAATATCGCGATCAGTCAAGGAATTTTGGCATTAAAAATTATTAAAATAATTAATATGACTTTTATAGCTGATAATAAATATATGTAGGTATTTTAAAATTTGTTTCATCAAAATTGGCAACAAATGTATTGCATTGAAGTTCTGTTTGTTTATTTTCTCTATATTATTGCAGACTTCTCATGTGCATTATTTACGAGCTCTTTTTAACTTCTACTCCCAAAACCAACAAAAATAACAGTAGAAACACATTTATTGTGTTTGGATTAAGGTTGATAGGATGTGGCTACACTGCAGGAAAGAAACTTATGTTCAACTCTCAGTTTACCTTTTTTATCAAAGTGTTCATTTTGTCACCAAGAAAGAATACTTCTAGACACTGTTGAATCATGTACACAACTGAATTTAAATTCAGCTGCAAAAGAAGTGAGAAACTTGAAAAAGGGAAGTAATCAAGAAATAATCAGCTGCGGTGTTTCAGTTGATGGCACTTGGCAACGTCGAAGTTATAGTTCATTGAATGGCTGTGTCAGTGCAATTTCTATTGATACTGAGAAGATTTTGGATATTGAAATCTTATCTCAGCACTGCCGAATATGCCGAACAAAAAACTCTAGGTGCACTAACAATCATAGTACACTTATGTTCTAATCACAAAGGGTCTGCTGGCAATATGGAAGTGGTAGGAGCCTATCGGATATTTGAACGGTCACAAAGTTTACGACAATTGCAATACAGTGAATATTGCGGTGATGGTGATTCCAAAGGTTTTGACTCTGTAAAAGATGTATATGGTGTTAATTCTGTTAAAAAAAAACTTGAGTGCATTGGTCATGTCCAAAAAAAGGGTTGGTGGGCATCTTTGTAAACTAAAAAGGAACACAAAAGGGCTTAGTGGCAAAGGAAAGTTAACCGACAAATTTATTGATAGACTACAAAACTATTAAGGAACCGCCATTTGCAGTAATGTGGGAAATCTGGAAAAAATACAAATTGCCACCTTTTTTCACTGTTGTTCCGGTACCAATAATCCAATGCATCGCCAGTACCCTGAAGGACCAGATAGTTGGTGCAAGTTTCAGAGAGCCAAATTTTCAGGGGTAGTACTTCAAGAAAAGAAACCAGGCCTATCATCTCCCATTATAAATAAAATAAAAGGAGCATATATGGAACTGTGTGACCAAAAAATATTGCAGAAATGCCTGCACGGAAAAACACAGAACTGCAATGAAAGTTTTAACGGTGTATTGTGGAATGTTGTGCCCAAAGAAACATTCGCTGAATTGCAAACTCTTCATTTAGGGACTTATATTGCTGTATTGATTTACAGTTATGGATACACAGGTTTATTACCAGTTTTTGAAAAATTAGGTGTACCTGTTGAACCAGAACAAGTGAAAGCCTTCATCAACATTGATGATAACATAATAGCTGATTCAATACGACATTCTTCTGCGTCAGTAAAACTGTACAGAAAAAAAAGAAGAGTAGCTAGAAAGAGTAAATCTGTAAAGGATAATATAAAGGAAGGTCCAACCTATAAATCAGGAAAGTTTTAGACATATTAAAAAATAATAATTTTGCTTTTTTTCAAAATAAAAACTTTAAAAGCATTTTCTGAAGAATTCAATTTTTGCACTTTTTGGATTACCGTAAACACAATATCTCAATATGTACTGAATATATTCTTATGAAATTTTGTAGAATTGTTTTATACATTATTTTCAATGCTCTGAATTGAAAGCTAAGATATAAATGCAGTTTTAACTGTTATTCATAGACAAATGGAGCACATTTTTTTCAAAAAATCCTTGTTTGTATAATTGTTTTAGTCATATCTCAGCATACATTCAATATATTCAAAACATTTTAGTTCAAAGCATGCATATTGGTTATTAAAATGTTCTCCTAAAATAGTTCTAATATTTGCTTGTAATTTTTTTTCTCTACCGCTGTTGGCGTAACAGTTAATTTTTTTGTTTGTTTGTTTTTTCTCTACAATTATCCCCCCCTTTTTTTTTTCAAAATGTTATGAAAGTATTTTTTATTTTTGAATATTTTTCATTTTTGAATATTTTTCATTATTCTGTTACATATTCAAACTAAACCTAGAATAAAAACAAGCATTTGAAGCATATTTAGAAAAAAAGGTCCCGTACCCAGTCGGACCTTTATGAGAAGCAAGAACTAAAAGAATTTTTTTTGCTTTTAAATGAGATGATGAATCAAACTCAAAGCACTTCGGCTTTTATCAAAGCTTTTAGTATAGCAAGACTTCTGACCAGAAATGTTTCGTCGATAAAGTTGGAAAAAGGCCGAACGAATTTCCACTGTATAATCAAAATTAAATCAGTTTTGTCCAACAATGCTGTGAAAATAAGATATTTGTTGTTCTCAAATAAGAAAGGATACCATGTGATTTTCAGCAAGCTATAGATGAGGGTTTAGTATTTAATTTATAGACTAATTGTAGAGAAAAGTTTCAAAACACTTGCAAATAGTTGATAATTTCACTCTTTTAATAAGTAGATGTTTGAATTTTGTTACTAAGTTTGTATGTTCGTGCTCGTATATTGCTTTACAAGCTGGAAAAGAAATCTATTTTTAGTGAAATCATTTCTTTTATAAAACTAAATATTCATTGCAAGGTTTTTCAATGTTTGCCAACTCATTTTAACGAAAATTTTGATGTATGTGAAAAAATCTGAGGACCAACATTATGTGAAAAAGTAATGTATATGCTAAGTATTGACACTAGAAGAGGTGCTAGTTAAAAAAAATGATAGAATGCTAGAATTTTTGATGCTTTATTACCAAAAGTCATTACATAAGATAAGTGATTATCAAGAAGTATCCCCGAAATACTGGCAGACTGCAAGAACTCAGTATGGCATAACCTCAACAGTCTGGTAAACATATTTTGAAAAGAACATGAGACATTTAAACTGATTTATTTAAGCTACGCGAGGGCTAATTATTGTACATTACGAAGACAGAATTTCTGCTGTCAAATTTACGCAACAAGTAAATAGGAGAACATATGATCACTGAACAGATCCTAGAGATTCTGACATCGAACTCGAGACTAATATTATTAGGACGCTAGGCTTTCAAATGACAAAGTGATAGATCGCAATTTATTACTTGTCCAGATCTAATAGCAATCCAGACAGCAAAGCAATTAATTCATTGTCCTTTTAAGTAATTATTTATGCAAATAAACGCAACTAGAACATTTTTCGAAATTCTCCGCAATTTCCTACGTACTACTGCCATGATAAGACTAATTGAAGAGGTCTTGGTAAAAAATTGGCAAGTCACATTTCAGATGAAATAAATTCAACATTGTAATGCTTATTAATGAAAATTATAATAACGAAAGTGTTTTTTTTTTTCTAATTTAAATAGGTGGCAACATATGTCAAAAATTTCGTTTCTGTCCAAGATGTTTCTAGAACTTTTTTAACAGGAAGAAAGCGTCAAACAGCAAGAATGTCTGATATAACCGCGTAATACAGTAAAAAATGAATGCCAATGGTAATTCAGATGATTCTTATATAAATGAACTCTTGGTTAATGATTATCAACTTACAACTGACTTATCAATCCAGATCATGAGATAATTGGCCATGGCGTCTAATGAGAGGAATCCATAGGCCGAGCATGTATGCTATCGTAAAAGCAGCAGTCGTTTGTATAGCATCTGGTTGACCACTTAGATCTACTGTTTTAATGTTTCTATGCTATACTGAGTTTTAAGATCAGCTCTCAACTGGGGCGGAGGAAGGGATCTTTTGAAACCTTGACACACAGAAACAGGCTTCTTTTTCCTACCATCAACTACTTAATTCATGTATTCCTAAACATATAGAAGCGGTTTGTATCCTACAGTGCTATATTAGCAAAGGCCACTGTAATGCCATATGCATGCTAAATTTACTTGCACTTGCTGTATAGATGTAATTCCGCTAACTTCTATGTATAATATGATTGTTATTTCGAATAATGTTGGAGTTTTTTTAGCACAAACCACTCTAGCAAGAATTATGCTGCATGGTGACAACAAGCTAACCAAGATGTATGGTAACTTCCTTTAGATATTGCCTTGATGCCATGCGATTTGCCATTTTCTATGAGGTAATGAATATGAAGGCAATTGCCATGTTAATTTAGTCTTGTCTTATTTATGTTGCATTTTTAGGGTTAGCTAGGATATTAGAGATGATTACATCGCATTCAAAAAGGCCTTTAGATCACTTGACATTTTCCCACAAAACGTACTATATTCTAAAAAATCGTGATATGACAATATAGCAAAGAAAATATTCGCATATTGCTAGCCTATGACTTTCATAAATTCATTGATATACAGTAAATTGTTCAAATACTTCTTAAATAAATCAATGTTATTTTTTACCGAAATATCGGCAACTGGATTTTTGAGAGCTTTAATTTCAATGTTTGCTGTAAATTAATAATACTTCCAAATTTAATTAATTAGTTAATTCCTACTATACCTTCTCTTATCTTTACACCTTCAACATCAGTTAAAAATTTTCACTATTTCTTTCTTAAACATTAATAAAATATAAATACACTAGAAATTATTACTCTTAGAAGTTAGGACTGTAAAATGATATAGAAGAATATTTTTGCAATGATAGCAATATCATTTAGTGTCCAACTAAAAGATAAAAATGACAAATTTTGAAAATTTCTTGATATGGAAAAGGAATCTCTAGAAAATTCTGAATAAAGTATCCCCAGCACTAATCAAACAATGAACCTTCTCTACCTTCTTATGGTTTGATAATAAAGATCTCGAAGCTGCAGAAGTTCGCCAAGTTTTCAAAACTTTGTCAACTATACAAGGTGTTGTCGAATTAGACCGACAAATTCATAGGGGTGATAGGAGGCATCAAGAGGAAAAAGAATCACCATACAACATGGGGTCCCAAACGACGTTTAGGGGGTAAAAATCGCAAAAATATAAGGAGTCGGCGAACTTTTGGAAACTGTAAAAAATTAATAAAAAAATAAGAAAAAGTGTTTCAACTATGAATTTTTTTTAAGTGAAAGCACATTCTTAAAGGCTATTTTTCATGTAAGTAACGTGCCGATTTGATGAACCAGGGGGTCGTAAATTATTGATAACGAAAAAGTAGTTCAAATCCTTATCTGCAAAAATATTAAAACTTTAAGAAAAATAAAAGCTTGAAACTATAAGGAATTTTATACTCTTTAATTTGATATAAGTCTGTAGTGTGAAAACTGAGGAGGTTTTAAGATATTCAAGAAAAACTAAAATGTTTGCCGGGAAACATCACTGCAACATGGGTACCGATATTTACAGAGGGTGTTGCCAAATTCGAAAGGTAAATTTAGAGAAGTGATAGTAGGCATTAAGGAGATGAAAAATTATCATAAAACATAGGGTCGCAGGAGACGTTTATTCTGTGAAAATCGCGAAAACAGACATCAAAGAGACAAATAGCCTGGCGAAGAGAATGACCCTATGAATGCGAGGATTTGGAACAATGTAGTCTAGAAGAAGTAGCGTTTTCGTATCTAAATTTCCATGCGTTCGAGGAATATAAATGCAGCGAGCATTGCAGAATTGATGGTTCGAGGAATATAAAAGCAGTTTGTATTCATTAAAGAGCAGTGCAGAATTGATAGTCGATAAGTTTCATTCGCAAACAACATGTCAGATTTCACGAACGATGAATATGCGGATATGCATTTAATTTACGATCGAGCGGATGGTAATGGACGGCTAGCACAAGGAATATACCAATAGCAATATTCAAGTAGGCGTTGTCCACACCACAGTACCTTTGCAAATATTAATAGACGGTTGTTGCAGGAGACAGGATCCTTCAAAATAACGAGGCCAAATGCAGGGCCCGAAGCCTCAGTGGAGCAAAGTACCTTGTTTTCTTGCAGCACGTCCTTCTGGATTTACTGCAGTAAATATCGGCCATTGCACGCCAGAACCTGTGGTTAATGCATGATGGTGCACCAGCTTATTTTTTGAATTCTGTGTGTAACTACCTAGATGATACATATTATGGGACATGGATTGATTGGCCTCCACGTTCCATGGACCACAATCCCTTGGATTTCTTTTTCTGGGGCCATATGAAATTTAATGTTTATCAGACACCTTTGGATACATTGAAAGTTCTCGTAGCACGGATCGTCGTCGCTTCTGGAGAAATCGCAAGCACACCTGGTATATTTGAGCGCTTCCGGTGGTCCTTTAAACGTCGTTGTCGTTTGTGTAATGACCTTCGCGGCCGCAACATTGAGCCATTTTTATAAAAGTTTCTCATCGTCTCCTTTCTTATAATAAAATATCTGTGCTGTAAATGTATACTGTATCTGTATTACAGCAGATAAATTTTTACCGTCGTTTGCGACTTGATATTTCTTTGAAAATTCTTATCGCCTTGATGCCTACTATTACTCCTCAGAATTTTTCGATAGAATTTTGCAATACCTTCTGTAAACATTGGTGTCGATGTTGCAGCGATGTTTCCTGGCAAACATTTTAGTTTTTCTTGTATATCTTAAAACCTCCTCAGTTTTCACACTACAGACTTATATCAAATTAAAGAGTATAAAATTCCTTATATTTTCAAGCTTTTATTTTTTTTTAAGTTTTAATATTTTTGCAGATAAGGATTCTAAACTACTTTTTTCGTTTTTAATAATTTAGGACCCCCTGGTTCATCAAAGCGGCATGTTATTTACATGAAAAATAGCCTTTAAGAATGTGCTTTCACTTAAAAAAATTCATAGTTGAAACACCTTTTGTTATTTTTTTTATTAATTTTTTACACTTTCCAACAGTTTACCGACTCCTTATATTTTTGCGATTTTCACCCCCTAAATGTCGTTTGCTACCCCTTGTTTTATGGTGATTCTTTATCCTCTTGATGCCTGCTTTCACCTCTATGAATTTGTCGGTCGAATTCGGCAACATCCTGTATAACAGTTATTATACTACGCATCGTTTAATAAAATGGCATTTAAAATACTGAGGCGATCCTTTGCAGAAAGAACTTAATAGAAGGAAGAACTATAATAAACTGATGCCCAAGTGATATTTAAAAGGAAATACTGATAATAATAAAGACTCTGATGTGTTAACAGTTTGCTTATTAATACCAACAAATGTCCGAGATTTCCTGAAACTTTAGATAAGGTACAACATCCCAGACATTCAAAAAGATAATGGGAAGCGTTGCAATGTGATGATCACATGGCCGTAACTAAACTGTGAAGGTCCTAGAATAATAAATGATAATTGGTCTCTTTATTGTTTCTCTCAACCTTAATCATTTTTTAGTTACGTTTGATCATTTTCTTACTAATCAAAGTAGATTCATTCTTTTTAATTTTTGATAAATGCCTTTTGAAATGGGATCTGTTATTTTTTTATTCCTTTTTAATTATGTTAAGTAAAAAAAAAATTTTTATCTGAAGACTTTTAATGTTCTATAGAACGTAATATGGAACATACGCCGTATAATTAAGGTAAAATATCTACTAGAAAATTATTCGCTCCAGTTTAATTCTGTTAAATAAAATAAAAAAATGTTCGAAAATTTTTAATGTCCTACAGAGCGTAACATGGAACATATGCTGTATAATTAAGGAAAAATATCCAACAGAAAATTATTCATTATACTTTACTTCCTGTTTAATTCTGTTAAGTAAAAAAAAAAAAAGTTATCCTATGTACTTTCTGTTGAATTCTGTTAAGTAAGGAAAAAAGAAAATGCTATCCGAAGATTTTTAATGTCCTACTGAGCGTAACATGAAACATATGCTGTATAATTACGGCAAAATATCTACTAAAAAATTATTCATTATATTTTACTTTTACACTTCGATTATAAAAGTCTGCTTCTTTAGCAATTATAAACAAACTTTTTAATCATTTCATCAAGATTGTGGGATATAATTTTACGTTTATTTTATTTAATTAGAAATATACTTCATTTTTAATTAGATTTATAATTTCTTGGATGAAAAGTGAAAACATAAGCCTTGTTAGTGAAGTTTAATTTTTGTTTTTTAGAAATAAAATCTCTCCTCACTCGAGGCCAGGACCGATTTCAATGGCGTGCGAAAGGTACGACTGATTTTGCGAAATGATAATGCTTTCTTTTTGTATTTTAAATCCTAATATATGTGTATTTGAATTTTAACATTTAATTTGCACACATCTCATGTTTACTACCTAAATATATATATATATTGAATCTCATTGCACTTGCGAATAGCTAGTGTCGACAATATAGTTCTAATCATAATCGAAAGTGTTGCCATTATTTCTTAAAAAAATATGATAATTTCGAACTTTCGAACTAAGAAATATTTCGAATTTTCATCATGAAAATTTTTATTCAATCTCCAAATATTAAAATGCTGTCTTTTCAAATGTAGTAAAGATTTAAATGTGGCTTTGTAAAGTGACATTAATTGCGCATTGATTCATCAACTGGAATAAAAATTTGTTTTTAAGTTTTTCCTTCCAGGATCACACTATTTAATTAAAAATAATTCATTTGAATTTAAATTTAAATTTTGTTACTGTTTTGAACATAATATTTGTCTTATTAGTTATCATCGTAACAACAAAAATATCTTTCTCAATTTAAAAAAAATAACAAAAAGTTATTTGAGCTCTAGTAGTATAGTCAAGAACAATTTATTTTCTTACATTTTTTTTAATGGATCCGCTCCTGCAAAGAATCTAAATTGTGATAATATTCTCAAAGAATTTGTCATAAAATATGAAAGAAATTAAGCAAAAATCCTATTATGTAACCTTATTCTAGTAATGGGCATACAAAATTATATTTTATAGATTTAAATAGCAATTATTTTTAATATTAGATTATTTCTGTATTGAACTGTTAAATTTACAAAATTAATTTAATTATAATTTTTATTCATTCCTCAAGTAAATATGCCACTCCAACAGACAATACACAAATCTTAACCAGATTTGTGTTATGTAAAAATAATAAAATGTAATAATTATTTTTATTGTATGAAATTTGTTCTGAGGCCTAGCAAATCTGTTTTGTTCTTTTGTTGTCTAGCCCTGCTCCAGTGTTAGTTAAAGGCCTAGATATTTAGTTTAAAATGTATTGGGAATTATAAAATACAAGAGTGTCAGCAAAGATGTATAGAATTTATTATTTGTTAAAATACAAAGCATTTTAATTTCTAAAGTAACTACTCCATATTACCGGATATCTCAACAATGACTGAAGGAATGCGATAGAAATGTATCGGCAAACAGTAGCTTGGGGGGGGGGGCAAACAAATGCGCCCTTGTAAATGTAAAAACAATAACACCAACCAGAATGATACAGTACAAAATAAATTTATAAGAGATGTGTATTTTATTGGTACAAATTAATACAATTCTCTTGTGTTCTTGAATATAATCAGTATAATTTAAATTAAAAAAATTGCATATCACTAAATCACCAAGTTTGTACACAGGACTAAGGCAACAGTAACTCACTGCCAGTCATGAAAATGAATAACAGTTGCAATGAAAGAGGTAAACTAAACACAAAATTAAGTGAAGCCACTGTCATATGAATATCTATCTGACGGATAAATTAACAAAAATATAAATTATCATAGGAGTATCATTTAGAGCATTTTAATATTTCAAAGAAAAGCAGCGGAAAAAAATATACAAAAAGGTATTTATTTTATTCACCAACAAACGTGAACAATCATAACACTATCAAATTTTTTTAATGAGTATTTCTACGAACAAGCATTTCTACAAATATATCTTAATATTTAAATATATTGAATTTAAAACGAACAGTATAAAAATAAGGATTTCTATTCATATTCTATATCAGTATTTTGCATAAGAATCTGAGTATACGGCAAAGAAAGTTGGGACATTAATCACGTCATTCAAAAGAATTTCTTTTTTTTTTTACAATTCTGATAAATAAAAATTATATAAATTCGTTGAAGTATCACTGAAATATTTTCGTTAAAATCCTCATCAAATGAACTTCTTGTTCTATCTTAACAGTTCACAAATTGTAAATCAAATTACAAAAAATCTCCATTTTTTTTAAATATTGAAAGGGTATCATGTTTAATTTCCTCGGCCATATTAATAAGGAGTAAAAAAGACGGAAATACAATTTTAAAGATAAAAATTAATTACTATAATCATAGTTTTAGATTCATCAAATAAACTTAAGACAGAATTGAAAATATCAGATAGAACAGAATTTATACTTTGCACAGAAAATAAATAAATAATAAGTAATGGATACAAAATATAATCCATACACATAAGGGGAGTTTTAGGAGTCCATAAAAAATTTCCTTAACTTATTCGAAATAACAAGATATTTATACATGTGTATGTGGCATGGAAAATCAAAACATTTAAATGATTACAGAAATTACTGAATGAGGGAATTCCAAAGTTTTGTAATTCAACAAAAAATTATTTATATTTGACATTTTGATAAATTCATATCAAACTGTGAAATTTAAATTATTTATCACAAAAAATGTGATAACATGCTATACATTTTAAGCAGTTTCCACTTTACACAGATTCTAATAAGTTGAAGAAAATTGTTACAAATTGTAACTTTCATGAAAGCGAGGATGAAAAATTATCGAACAAAATTAGTATCTTTATTCTATACGATAATCGATTATTAAAATTATTTTTGCATTGAGATTACACAATACCAATGCATAAATAAATTCAGAATGAAGAACGACTAGGCATAAAATTCAGTTTATTATAAACATTGATGCTGTTTTCACACAGCAGAAAGAAATGCTGATTCGTAGTTAATAATTAACCCTTAATAGATAGATCCTTGTGCTTAATATAATATAGTAGATTATAGGAAAATATACGACTGGTAAATTCATAAAATATTAATCTGATATATATACTAATAGAAAGGCAATAACATCTGTAAATACGGTGCAAAAATGTATACAACGGCATAACTCTACAAGCAGTTAAATATGAATATATTCGTAAACAAATAGTCTTCTACGAAGTAAAGAAGATTTACTGAAGTAACTGAATTTTTATCAAAACTGGTTTCGAGTTCCTCACAAAACCGAGTATCAACTGAAATTATAAAAAAATTTCTTGTCTCTCATATTAATTAGAATTTTAAAGATAAAATTATATCATCTTCTTACTCTGGATCATAGCATGAGAATCAGTGTGCACAAAATTGGACAATTTATTTACTATTAAAAACATATGTGCAAATTAAAACAATTTCCATGTCTTTTGAATACTAAATTAGATTATTTTTTATGTAATTTCGCATACTTGAGTTATACACTACATATTTATAATTCACTTAAGAAATGAAATTTTACACAAATAAATTAAAGCCTCATAAATTGAAAAACACTATTACTGAAGAAAAATCACAAATGTAGGAAACATGTTCTCAGAAAAATGTGTCTTTTAACAAAAGAAAACAAATATCATGGTTCACAGAACTATTTGAACATTAATACAATAAAAGAAGTTTTTCATTTCCGGATTCTATTAAAGTTCAATTTAAGTCATATGTGTTTTCCCAAGTGAAAAATTATAATCATTTTTTTTTTGTTATAAACATTTCCCACATGCTTATTTAGTTAGCAATGGTAAATTTTATACATATATTAAATTGGGCTATACTAAGGAAATATTTGAATACAACATGCTAAATGAAATGTAATGAAACATGCTAAATACGGGGAATATAGACCAAACTGAAATGATTGTGATACAGTTTTGGTTCAGAGAATTTTAAATTAAATAGAAATCTTGAGAATTAAAATCAATATTCAAATCTTTAATAATGAAACAGCTAAAATAATGTAACTAAAAATTTTCATTACACTAAAACCGCATTCTTCAAGATTTTTAATTTACTTCAACAAAAATAATACTCTTTATCTCACACATGCCTTTTAGTGCAACAACAATTTTTACAGCTACTGGCAGAAAAAATTTCAGAATCAATATTCATTCTAAACTAAACGCTAATGTATATATTAAGTGTAGTTTTACAGTTGCTAAAAATTAATTTAAAACACTTCAGTTGTTCACATATACAAAATACAAAACAGGGATATTTTAGAAGTTTTTGACCACCTTTTCATTGCTTCGAACGCGTCTATAAGTGAATATTTTAAATTATTCTAGTCATGCAATAAGGACTATTAAGATTCAACATTTATTTCAAACAAAATTGCTAGCATTGTCAAAATCATAGGAATCTTTAAAATCCTAATTTCAATTTCAAAATAATTAAAATTAATTATTAAATAATGAAAACTTTCTAATCTTTGTAATAGTTTATTTCAGAAAATTTATTTATGAACTAATTTATATTATCTAATTGAATTTGTACCTAATATATATAGTTATAAAAAAACCCGAAAACATTTGAACTTATTTTAGAAGAATCAAGACTTGAATAGTTGTATAACATCAAACATAGAACACACACATTTATAAATAGATAATCGCAAAACACTACAGGCGAAGCTCACATTGATTATTTCCAATCAATTCGAATATGTAAAATTTTAATATCAAAACAGAATGTATAACATATATAAAAAGTTAATTATTTCTACCTTATACAACAAATGTGACAATGCAGAAATCAAACATGTAGAACACGTAGATGCGATAGTTTTAATTATATAAGCATTTTAAAATAAAAAGATATGAGACGAGGAATATAGATTTACAACTAGAAATTTTATCACCACAAATAAATTTAATCGGAAATACACAACTAAAATAATTACATCACAGGAATTTCTACAATTTGATCTATCACACTACATTTTAAGATAATTACAAGTTACACCATGATATGTACTGATGGATATGAACAGCTAGTAAAGCAAATATGAAGATACAAAACGTTACAATATTTTAAGATCATTAGTTAATTACAAACTAATTTTGAATCGGGATTTGTTTTCATTTACTTAAGTAATTAAAGAGAAAAAAATTTTCAAAAGGCATATAAGGGCAATATTCACTTCAGGATTGTACAAAGAAAGGGTATTCATTATTTCTAAATCTGCAGTTGTGTTCGGATCAAGAATAAATTAATAAGATTTTATTATAACATAGTTAATTTTAATTGAAACCTTTCTGAGAAAGGAAATCAATTCTGATATTTAAATTAAATGTCTTTATTATTATTTATTGCCTTTTTCATTGCCCATGTAATAAAGGTTTTAAAACTATCTTCCGAAATTTATTTTAAATAAGTTACACCGATACATATTTAGAATAACAGAAATGAGTTACAGCCTTTAACAGCATTCTCCTCCCCCCCCAAATACGGACTATATTAATAATTATCCTGAGTACTAATATGCCTAAAATAATTATTACAATTTATCATGCAAACATTTCAGCGAAACATTGAATATATAAGAATTAAACACTAATAAGTATCGATGTTTTCTCGAAAGGAGCACTTTAAAGAATTTTTCTGAGTATTTTAAAGTAATGTTTCATAAACTCAATAAAGAATTTGTATTATTTCATGAAATCAGGAAGCTTTACTTTTACTATATACAGAAATGTGCAATGCATAAGGCCCATTTAAATTTTTATATATTTATAATACGGTCGACACCTATATAAAAAAGAGGAACTAAGATTAATTCACATGGCTTTTAATAGCCATGGATGAATGTCTTGCAGATATAAAATTTTTTATTTCACCACAGTTTTTCAATACTAGCTGCACATATAAAGAGCAAAACACATACAATAAGGTAATCTCTACTTTTCTACAACTATAACATTGCATGCACGGCAAAACATTTATAATTTATCGATTACTTCGTTAAAACACTACTAGACGTTTAATATGAGTTTTATTGAATACATTAATATCTCTTAAGGTTTGTACAGATATATTATTTTTCCAAAGAAAACAATTACTTATTATAAATCAATTAAACGTAAATCAGATACGACTAACAATTATGACAATACATAGATTATAAACATTATATTTACAAGGCGGTTGGTAATTGCATAGTGAGAAGGAAATTCTTCATGAGCTACTTTGTATTATTGCCGAGTACATCACAAGAAGAAATTCGGATGTACAAATACAGTGAATCCCATTTGTTAAAGTACCATTAACAGTTATTCTGATTATTGTACGCACTAATCTTCTACTTGTTGAAGTTATTCCTGTCTGTTACAAAATAGTAGCAAAAAATAGAGAGTACACCATAATGGAGCAAATCTTTCTGATGGAATTTAGAAAAGTTTAAAAACATAACGTAATATCAGAATACTGCAAATCACAAAATAAATAATTTATATTGTATAAAAGTATTTTTTAATCGTAAATGAAGACTTTTTAGAGTAATGTAATACACATGTAAGCTTGATTTCATGCAAGCTTAATAAAAACACAACAAAAAAAAAAACATGCAAATTTACGGGAAAACAAACACACACATTTATTAACACAAAACTTCGTTAAATTAAATATAAAGCTAATAAATTCAATATTACACTTTATGATATTTTGATGATTTTATACACAAATGAAATAGTTTTTCAAATGAAATGAATCGGACATGTACAAGAGGATCAGTTATCACTTACACTTAAGCATTGCAATGAGATACTGTAATGAACATAATAATTTATATACTAGTATAATTTTTACAATAATTTAAAAGACTAAAAAGCATATTTCTGTTCAAGTTGGAGTAGAGAAGCAAACAACTTTGATCTGTTCTTGAAAGCAATAGCCTTTTTTAAATGAAACAAAAAAACATTTCCCCTCTTTCTAACATCCTAAATATTATTACCATTATGGTGCAGCTTTATGTTCAGGCAATTTTGCTGAAATGTCTCCATTTAACAATTTATTACTACTTGTTTGTGAAAATTAACATTTTGATGTCAGTTCCAATACATTTACTATAACAAAGTAAATGCATAATAAATTTTTAAGAATGGTTACAAGATTCTTAAAAGCCTGCTGCTTTTGAAAATTCCAGCAGTGACTCGAACAGCACAGTATAAAGAGAAACACTGTTAAAGCCATTTGATTTTGCACATTCTTTACTCATATCACTATGTATGAACTTTAAACCTTTTGCGATTTCCAAAAATTTGAAGAAATTTAGTCTGAAGCAATTATTAAACTTGCAGAAAATATTAACACTCAATCGATAGGAGTATACCTTGCAAATGCATTTATACACTAACGCCTATAATTAAAAAAAAATTCCAAATTTAAACAATTGCTATAAAAATTTGATAGAAAATTGCATACATATATTATTCAAGACCAATTAAACATACTTATTATAATTTAATGTTTAGACTTCTTACAGTAAATAAAAATTGCTCTAAAGCATTTTATTGTGAAATTAGTATATTTTTCTCACAATATTAGAAATTATTTGCAATTTTTACGCCTCCTAAGTCCACGAATAAACCGAGTTCATCTCACGGTTAAATGTAAGCATCTCCTCCTTTCATCTTTCCTCTCAACCATATTTTGACTAAATAAACATACACACTAAAGTGGAGGGTTTTTGAATTCGAAAATGAACAGTACAGCACTATGTTCAGTACAGCACTTCACTGTTTATCAGTCTATGCAATATTTCTACTATAAAAGGCACAAAACACATTTTCTCATTCCAAAGATCTCAAACATTAAAATCTGATAATTATATTGAATGACTTTCTGTAAGCTTATAAATGTAACTTTTTAAAAAGTATTCTATGAATTATATAATTGAATAGAGCAATATTTCACACAATATTCAGAACAGCCCAGTAAAAAGTGAAATATATTTTTTCTTTTGCATTCATCTGTCATGCAATGTTTTAAAAGACAAATAATAAAATAAGAATGCTTTAATCAAAATTATTAAATATTCGGCTAAAAACAGGCACGGTTGTAATGATCACTCTTTTTTTTTTCGTTTTTTTTTTTAAACATCGGAATTACAATTGGATTCCAATACATTTTGAAAGATTTGCAAACCTTTGATTAATATTATATATAGAGAGAGAGAATCAATTCATATCCTCCACAATGCAAAAATCTGTCATAATACTAAAAAATCCATTTTCACATATTTTGAGCAGATGGGTTTACTGCTACAATCTAAGAAGGCAGTATAAGAAGACTAAAGCCAAGTTACTGTTCATTGGTTTAATAAAACAAAAACTAGTTTGTAATAATATTTACAGTCCGAGTTTGAGTAAACACATTTAGTACCTACACTTATTTCTCATCATAGCTTTTGATGCAGACAGACAGGATAACAAAATGCCTCGGATTGTTTCACAGGATTAAAAAGACTATATATATCTTTCTTATTCAAATTTTAAATAATAAGAAAAAGCAAATGGGAAATGATGTGTTATAATTTTATGACATTTTCCCATCGCAAATGAATGGGAAATATATACTATACAAGGTATTAATTATTGCTGGTATCAGTACATTCAAAAGCTACAAATTACTTATGTCACATTACCTAGGCATATCAATTATCAAATTAACGAAATAAAAGTATGCAGTGCATAGATGTATTTTATTTAATAAAGTATATATTAAACCAAAAAACGAAGAGAGCAAACAACAAAATTGAATGTCATTAGAACAAGGTATTGGGTCACAATTTATTTTTTCATATGCTTTTACTTTTGAAGCAGAAATGTGCATTCTAAGATAATACATATATATATTTCAAGTCATATAAATTAAGAAAGTTTAATTGAACTTTAAGGAATTTAAAAGAATAAATTATAAAAAATAAACATGTTAAATATCCTATACATTACTTTTCTACTGTTAAATATCAGGCATAGTGTTTCAGAAAATTATCCAATGATTCTTAAACTCACAAAGCAAAATGTGCATTAACAAATAAATCATTATAATTGTCAGAATTTTGGAACAATATATAATCACTGATATATAAATGAATTTAAAATTAATATTCCATTCATAAGACAATAATATATTACTGAATTTTCGGTATCAGTCCACAGAACACATCACATGATACAAGGAATTATTTATAAAAATCCCCTTGAAAGAACACAAATTTAATTTAAATAACAAGTTCCTTCAGAGGGGTGAAAGTATTATAAATCCAAGATAACTGTACACACTGACTTGGGATTAATAATCATATTCTTTTTACAATTTTTAAAATGTAACAGCCCCAAGTAAAGCTATAGTTGCTACCATTATGGCTCCAAGAAAGACTTTCAGCACATCATTTTCATATATGTTGTTTGAAATAGATGTAAAGAAATTTGTTATGCATCTTAGTCATACAACAATTGTTGACTGCAGATGCAAAAGAACTCTGTAGAGAGTTTTCAGTCTGCGTGGTAAAGATGTCATAGAGAGAATCATGAGTCTCGATTTAGGTTCCAGTGGTAAAACAGCTAACATCCACCAAAACCATGATGGTCCATTAGCAGAATTGATGTAACCGGCTTCTATTTCAGGCATAGGCCCAAAATGTTGCAAAATTTCCTGCTTGGTGTCTCTTGGCAATCTCATAAACCATGCTTGAGAGACCTTGTACACTTGATCATGCATTTCTATTACATCTGAAGAGAAAGACAAGATTTTTTTTTAAAATTAAATATACCAAGAAACTAAGTTTGTTGAAGAATCATAAGCTAAACTTGATTTGGTAATAAAAAAAAAAGAAAAGAAGTACCGATTTCATTATCATTTTATATGAAAAAAGAAATGTGTACAGCACAAAAATAGATTAAAAACAATTTTTTACCACTCACTGCCCTGTAAATTTTGTAATTATTCATATGTGATCTCAATAAGTATGAGTAAATACAGCAAACTTTTAGTTATAATAAAGATTAAATTTCAAATATTACAAAGACATCCAGCAGGAATACAAATAGAAAACCAATAAATATAAATCATTCAAAGCTGTAGAGAAGATGGATAAAAAATTACGCAATGTCACAACTTATACAATTCTTTGAAAGTTTATAATATGCGATTTCTACCACTTAATTTAATGCATTATTGCTTTTGATTGATTATAAATTTTATAAACAAATGGCTTAGGATTGAGATGAAAATCCTACATGTTTTGTTTGAATGATACTCTATCATTATAATAGATTCTTGAATCTCTCTCAATAATAATTTAAGAAAAAAATATTCTCCACAGATATGAATTTTAGCTTTAGAATAAATACTTCAGAACCTGAGTGTACAATGGAATAATATTTCATCACAATTTCTTGCTAAGCATAATCTCAACCTAATTTGAACCAGAAAGCTAATTCACAAAATTCTTGTATGTTATATTTTTCTAGATCTACAATGTAACACTAGAAAGAGTTTAATAATTTTGTCATTGCTATTTGATATTTGTCAGAGTTCATTTATCATAAATATTTAATTTATTTTATTAGACATATGAACAATTATGATTTACAAAAGTGTAAATTAAACTGGACTTCACTGTATTAGTCTCAAAATACTAAATCAGAAAAAATAGAAAAACATTCAATTTAGATCTCTCTTAACCAAATCAAGATTAATTCACTGCTATGTAACACTTGAAAGGGAGATAGTTGATATCAACACCCACCTTGAAGATTATTGGCATTCAAGGATTCATCCTTTAAGAATTCAACAGCACCAGTGCTGTATCCATCTCTTTCACCTTTTCTAAGAACCCGAAAACGTCTGCTTCCAATAGTATCAACAACAGATCTTCCATCAGGAAAATATTGTACATCTCTGATTTCCAACATGGTTCCATATTCTGCAATGCTATACAAATGAAATATTTCTTGAACTGTTATAATTATTACAAATAAACATTTTAAAATACAGTTTGTATGAGAATGAAAAATATTACTGTGAATTCGTTTATGCTATTTTTCCTTATGTACAATCTAGATAGCAAAGGAATAGTTTTACATTAAACGAAAATGTTTCGTTAGAATTAGCATAAAGACTTTTTTTTATCAGTGAATTAGAATTAAAAAAAAAATAAGTCTTTATATAATAGCATTTGAATCCAAAGCAATGTTAAATGGATAAGAATAAAGTTAAATGGCAAGAATATGTATGGTAAGAACATGGATAAAGAAGAAGAATAATGGAAATATTTATTCTGAAAACTGAGAAATTTAATGACAGCCTATACATGTTATTTATGAAAGAAAATTAGTATTATACTGTAAGGCGTTTTTAGTAAACCCTAGGTTATTTCCTTACCAAGTAAAAAATTATAGACTCACAGAAGCAGAACCTTGGGTTAACAAAAGTAAGAATCTCTATTTTGAGAAAAAATCTGATATATAGCATTATGTATTACTAATAAGGCATTCAAGTTCCATTCTTGAATCGTTTTTACCAGATATCTGTATTAATACGTCTGGTAGGAACAATACACATACTGGAACAACTTAACTGATAAAATACCTCCCCCCCCCAAACATTTCACAGATTAAGAGCAGGAAAAAAATTTATATAACGCTCGATTAGCAAATTAGCTAGCAAAAGAACAGTAAAATAGTATGAAAAATATTTACTCATTATCAATGAAGGCACACATTCCAAACTGACGGCTGCCAGATTCCATACATTGTCTAATCATAAGTCTGTAACGAGGTTCGAACACATGTAAAGGACAAGGCACTGTGGGAAATGCTATTGTACAAACAAAGAGAGGAATAACATGCTCAGGATCTTTGCCGGCGCTGAAAAATTGAGATTGAAAACAGTTATATTTTACTAGCCCATATTTTCATTTCAGTTTTTGCAATACAATAATTTAAAAATGATGTGACAAAAATTTCGAATGCATTAGAATTAATTCCCGAATAATTCCTATTTTTACAAAAATATAACTTTAATTTGTCAGTTGTTCTTAATTTCTTTCAAATTTGAACTCTGTAATAAGAAATTTCATTTAAATTTTTAAGCATGTAGCTAGAAAGTAACTGTGAGATCCCTTACTTGTAAAGTTCTTCCATTTCTTCTTCATAAGATGCTTTCCTATCAGCGTACTCATTTGGAAACAAAGTTTCAATCGCCTTTTCAAGAAATTCAGTGGTGCTTTGTACACGTTCTGCTAGAAACTGAAACAAAAATGTTAGAAATTTAAAAAAAAAAAAAAAAGTACAAAATTTATTTTTTTAAAATGTAACAGATTTAAAGAGAAACCTACACTGGATAGAGAAGCTTTGCAAAGAGGACAATTAGTTTGATGATCAAGAGAACGGTTCAAGCAAACTCTGCAAAATGTATGGCCACATGTAGTAGAAACTGGCTCCCAAAGTATCCTAAAGGAAAAACAAAGAAAATTACGTTTTGTATGAAGAAAGCTACTTGCCTTCTTAGAAGGGAATAAATATATACTAGCTATTATAAATTTACAAAACTGTTAAATATAAATATTTTAATGGATTTCACATGTGAACAATAACAGTTTAAATCTGTAAACAGCAAAAGAGGTTCATAGAGAAACATATTTAAAAAACTAACCTTATGCATAAAGCACATTCAAAATCTTGTTTGTCGAGGCAGGCTAGATCAATCTGGTCTTTAACAAAATCTTCTTCTTAAAAAAAGAGGAAATGTTATAAATAAAAAACAAAAACAAAACGAACAAGAATATTCTTCAAAACAGAAGCATGAAAGACCAGAAATATTCGCAGTTTTTTAAATGCCGGAGAAATTTCGTACTTTAACTAATTAAACCTGCTTCACATATAATCAACGATTTTTTTTCACTTAGCCTAAAGAGAAAGCTTTATCAGTTATTTAAATACAATAAAATTGTTACATAAATCTTATTATGGCCAACTACATTATATAATCAGTTTTAAATTTTACAAAAAAAGTGTTCAGAAATCTACTACATACGTTTCCGTTCTCTAAAACGTAAAATAAAACACAACATCAAATATAATTCCGAATGGAATTTTTAATTATGTAATTTATCTATTCCACTACAATGAAGCAGAAAACAAAATAATAAAATTTAGCTTTAAGGAAAAAAGATTGAGTATGTGCAAGAAGAAATTCTGACTTTATTTACATACTGTACATAACAAGATTTTACAATTATTTGAAAGCCTTTATGTTCCATTCAGTCTACACATATAAGTGAATACAGATAAACAATATTTTATTGTACCAGCACAAATCCATGAAACTTGGGATATTCTTGGTAATATTTCAGTAATTTATCAAACGATTGCTTTCATTAAGCAGCTTGAATATAGTTACTAAGTATAAAACAAAGTATAATCATTACCTGAAATATATTCAATTTCATTATAGAAGTCATCTAACATATCATGCAGACTGTCGATTTTCAATTGTTTGTTCGACTGCAGCAAATTCAAATTCTACAAGATGTAAAGAAAAAGAAAAGAAAAAAATCTTGATCAAAATTTAAGTTTATATTAACATTTTGTATATTAACAAATTTAATCCATCTTTGATCATCTTTAACATAATATTAAAATTTATTTCTATCGTTTAAATACGGTACTTGCTTAAACTTTTCATATATACGATTTATTCAAGGTACTCTAATTAAGTCTACATTCAAAATCCAAGTTCATACAAATATTTAATCACTGATGAGATAAATAGGAATAACATAATTGACACAGCATAAATATCAAATTCCTAAATACATTTTAGAAAATAAAATCGTCCACATTAAAATGATTAATTCTTCATTTTGATTAAAATTAACATTACTGATTCAAAAAAAAAATCGAGGGGGAAAAATTGAATAATGAAAAGTTTACACCTGATGTTGACAAGAAAGAACTTTTAATTTCAAGCGAATACCTTTCATGACATCCAGTTTTTTAATCCAATAATTTGTAAGCAATAAAAAACACTATATAAGATTTTTTTAGACAAAATATATATACTTATTATTCCAATATGAGCAAAACATAAGAAAAATAACAATTCTTCAAACAGAAGGAATAATTAATTTCATACATCTGTAAATTATATTATATATATATACAGATGTATGAATATGAATTTCACCCATATTAACTTCATTCTAAATTTTTCTCTTATTTCCTGATCCAATTCCACGTTTTATTTAATTACTGTTGACACACGCTCTAGAAAACTGTAAATTCAACAGGTTCTCATGTTCTCAGTGTAGGGATAAAAATTCTTAATGCTTAGCACTTTCTTTTAAAGATATCTAAATTTCCTTATCTTAAATTGACACATGAATGAAAGTCAAAGAAACATGTCAAAGAAATCCCTATGAAATTCTCATTGTAAAAACCACATTTTTTTTTTATTTTTTTTTTTTTTTTGCGTTTTTGCTCTTGTGTTCAATGTAGACTGATGTATCTCGTCGCTTCTTCCTTGTACATAAATTATGCCTCCTGGGATGGAAAAAATCGAAGATACAAATTCAAAAGTGTCTTTCTCTTCAGCCACGCAACTGCTAAATTATGTTTACATATATATGTAATGATAACTCGTAATCTAATTTAAATCCTAATTAATTTCCTGATTTTATCTTAATTTAGCCCATATTAACTTCACTATAAAATGTTATCTTTAAATTCCCACTTTTTTATTCAATTAATTCTACACGCGATCTATAAAACTATTGACTTCAACACTTTCACACACTCCGAGTGAAGTTATAGAAATCCCTAATGCTTACAACATTCTTTTGAAGATACCCAAGATTCCCTTTCCCAAATCGAAGAAATCTCTATCAAAATCTCATAGTAAAATCAGTGAAGGGACAAATTTCTGTCTCAGTTGCTCTTGTGTCGCGATATATAACATATAGTATTTTAGTAGTGCGTGGCCGAATAGAAGAAACTTTTAAAAGTTTAAATTTCGATTTATTCCATCCCGGGAGGCAGAATTTGGACATGACACGATCATAAAAGATGCATCAATCTACATCGCGACAAAAGAGTAAAATGGTCTAAAAATTTTTCCTACAGTGATTTTGCAATGAGATTTTGTTCGGGATTCCTTTGACACATGTAGTCTTAGAAAAGGGGAATTTAGGTACCTTTAAAAGAATGTTGCAATCATTAAGGATTTTTATCCCTTCACTCGCAGCGTGAGAAAGTGCTGCGACTAGCATTTTTACAGAGCCTGTGTACAATTAATTAAATAAAAAAAATGATAATTGGATCAGGAAATAAGAAAACATTTTAGAATGAAGTTAATATGGGCTAAATTAAGGTAAAAATTTGGAAATTAATTAAGATTTAAATTAGATTTAAAAATATCATTACATATATATAAATACTGTAGAATTCAGATATAAATATATAAATAAATGTCTAACCTTTGTTTCATTTCCATCATATTTTTTGTCTTTCATTATGGGGGAGTAGCTAACAGTAGATTCATTATCCATTCGAGCTACATTAGATGAAATAAATTCTCCTGGACAGAAATTCTTAGTGTACATCTTAGTAGGGCATTTATGCAAAGAGTTATGAAGGAACTGAAAGAATAATGCATCATAAGAAAATGAAAAAATAACTAATGCAATGGCTAGTACAAACAAGTTTTAAATAAGCTGTAATTTAAACAATGCATCCTAATTAAATTTATGAATTTTATCTGATAAGCAATAAATTTTTAAGCTTTTAATTTTTTTGAAATTTGATAAGCTTTTTTTATCAGATAAGCGATACAAAATCATTCTATCCAAAGCTCAGAATGTATTTAACTTAGAGTAGATACTATATTATATATATATATATACACACACACACACTTACCATTATAAAACATTTAAATAATTTTGAAGCAAATATATCACCGAATTAACAAAAACATCTGATAAGAGTTATTTAAAAACATAAATTTCACAAAAAACTTACAAACATAAAAATAATACAAGTCTGCATGGAATAAATTTCAAATGTAATTTGATTTATGTATAAAATATGAAAAAACAGCAAAAATGAGCTTATTTTCTAAAGATCACAATAACCATAGCATATTACCAAATAAAATTATTAGAAAGGTCACATAAACATTTCAAACAATCCGAGAAATTAATAATAATAATAATAAAAAAAAGAGTTTACCTTTAATGCTTTTTCTTTTGCTTCAGATAAATTTGGATCAAAAGTTAGGGAAATTAAATAATATTTTATGGCTTCTTCATACTTTTCTAATTTGACTAGTAAATCTCCTTTTCTTAAATAAGTCTGAAAAATAAATAATAATACTTTAAAATACACACACAAAATGGTTTTTAAGACAAAAGTCATAGATTTGTGATTAAATTATCAGTGTTACCTCACAATTTCGTTTCAAATTTTTAAATGGATACTTTGCACTGAACAAGACTCAAACAATTCCCGATTTAAAGAAAAAATTACCTTTGAAGAGAAGGCTTCCAATGCCACTAAGTCATCATCTGCTTCCGAAAATGATACATTTTGATTAGAGGAAGAATTTGTACCTAAATATAAAAATATAAATGAGATATTTTTTTAACTTTAATAAAAACGGAATTTGAGGTCAATTCAAAGCTTTATATACGTTAAAAATAAATTATTTTAAACTTTCAAATCAGCTATTTTTAAGCATAAAAAATTTCACGCGATGAAAACTAAATTAATACAATTATAACTCAACATACATAAAGTAAATTGAATATTAGAAAAAAACTTGCTCCTTATTAATAACGTATGTACCTTATTTTGGTTTTCAATGTACTCCATTGTACTTTTTCAAGATCAAAAATGTTCTACAAAAAATTCATACCACAGAAAATTACAATCCAGAAATCATCGCTCGATCAATAAAAACAAACGCAATACTTAATGATAATGTAGACAAGTCTACACATGATGCTAAGTCTAGACTCCGTGTCTAAAAAGTTTTCAACATTCAATTCCTCCCATTTAAACTCCAACTATGGAATTCTTTTTTTACCTTCAACTATGATTCAAGCCTATGAAGATTGTTGCAATCTTCATTAAAAATAAATCTAGAAGAACTTTTCCTCATAGTACTTCAAAAAAGGAAAAAAAGAATGAAATGATGAGAATGAAAGTTTTATTGTAATACCACAATTAATTTGGAAGAAATGTTTTTAAACTTGTTAAAAAATTACCAGCAATATCTTGATAAGCATCCTTCTTTAAATTTGTTAATGTATATACTATTCTTTTCAGAAATGATTTAACATAGAAACTGACAGTGATACGCGTACTGAGTATTTAAGATGAACATTTTATAGGGTTCAAGTCAAAATAGAAAGTGTGTTCTTTTTATTAGAGCAAGCTTTCAAGAACTATGTTCGTTCAATAGACAATATTATATAAGCATTATTTTATGTGAAGCAGAATGCAGTTTGAAGACAGTGAAGAGACTTGCTATTTCGTGACGTCGTTTTATTTCATTTTTAAGACGCAGGCATATGTACAAGCGATGAGCACACAGAACGACACAGAAAAGGAATGAGGAAAAAGGACATTTTATCCCTGGTCTAATATATTACGAGATTTCGATAGGGATTTTCGTTACACGCGCGGAGAAGACAGGGGAAAGATAGGGAGATTTTAAAAAAGAATTTGCATCATCAGCGGTATTTTGCCTCTTCACGCGGAGTGGGGGAAAGTAAGTCTTTTAGCTGATTCAGCAATTTAACAAAGCTTCTCTTGAATTAATTAAGTAGAGACAGTGGAATTGGATCACGAAATATTTTAGAATAAAGTTACTACGGGCTAAATTAAGATAAAATCTTGAAAATTAATTAAATTAAAATAAGAGTTAAAATATCATTACAATCCCCCCCCCCCCACTGCAAGACGCGGAAGTATGTCGGGGCCCTCGACATACAGCCTTACCTTACAGTGGTGGTCAAGTAAGAAACTAAAATTTAAAAGTATATTTAAAGTGATACCCGAGTTTCCCTTACCTTTACAATATAAAAATCATTTTGAACAAGATTATGTAACGCACAAAAAGATAATGTGATATCTGTGAAAATATTGGATAAATATTCAACAACACCAAAAATAAAAATATTAAAATATGCAATATACAAATGATTTTCTGCAGAAACTCAGTCTATTGTCTCTTAATCTGCAAGATTGTCTCTATTTAATGAGGAATGTATCTAAAGAATGTTTGCACACAGTGTCCTTGAAATAGTAGAAGGCTCACCAAAATGATCAAACTGAATGTACTATATTGGAATAACAAATTTAATTTATATAATAGTAATATATCAACATAGTTCTTATTTTTGTATGTAACACTTGAATCTGAAAATAATAATATGAGATTCAAAATACTCATATTATAACATAAATATTCAAAACAAATGACATAAAAATGTGTAATTGTAAAAGAAAAACGTTAACCCACTAATTAGTGGCGAATAGTAAAACCTTGTCCACCAATTTCTAGTAGTGGGTGAAACTTAATGACCCAAAATTAGGACATCAAGAAGGGGGACATAATTCTTATTCTCTCTCTACTCTCATCCAGGAATATTTATTTCCAAATGGAGAACAACATATCCAGGATAAAAATAGAAAGAGAAAGAAATTAATTGTGAGGTTGACCCTATACTCACTTCTCAATAAGACTGAGGTATTTGAATGTATTTTGTGATGGCGCCTATCACATCATCATCATGAAGAAAAGAAAAATTAACTCTTACGAGTGGAACTTTTGCTCCACTTGTAAGAGTTAATTTTTAAGAGTTAATTTGCTCCACTTTGCTTGCTTTTTCTTTTTATTTAATTGACAAATATCACAATGTTTAACAAAAAGTGCAATATCTTTAGTAATATGGGGCCAATAATACTGAGGAGTAATTAAATTTATCATTTTTTGAGTGCCTGGATGCCCAAATTGTTCATGAGCTGTTTCCAAAACTTTTCTCCTAAGAGAAAAAGGTACAACTATTTTAAATAATTTTTTCTATTTAACTACAAGTACATCATTAATATTTTTATATTTATTATCATCTAAATTGTCTAAATTTTGATAGTGTTTTATCTCATCTAATTCCAATAAATGCACAAAATGTTGGAGATATTGAGCAGTAGGATGCCATGATAACATATCAGCTTCAACATTAGCTGTTCCCTTTAAATATTTAACTTCATAATCAAACATGCTTAATTTTAAAGACCAACGAAATAATCTTCCCCTTAAATTTTTTACATTTTTAAGCCAAACAAGAGAAGCATGATCAGTATGAATTATAAATTTTTTCCCATGTAAATAATAATAAAATTTATCACGATCATCTACTATTGCTAAACATTCCAACTCAGTTATACAATAATTTTTTTCATAAGATCGTAAAGTTCTTGAATGATAAGATACAGGATGTAATTTACCAGAACAGTCAGGCTGTTTTAGAACAGCTCCAATGGCTACCTGAGATGCATCACAAAAAACATAAAGAGGTAAATTAGGATTATACAGTTGTAATACTGGTTTAGTAATCAATTTATTTTTTAACATTTCAAAAGCTTTTTGATAGTCTTCTGTCCATTGCCATGGTGTATCTTTTTTTAAGAAGATTATTTAAGGGTTCTCTTATTTTAGCATAAGAATCAATAAACTTATTATAAACATTTACAGAGCCAAGAAAACATTGAAGTTGCTTGACATTTTTTGGAGGTTGTAATTTTTTAATACTTTCAATATTATGATTATCAGGAGAAATGCATCCTTCTTTGACTTCATACCCCAAGAAATTAATTTTATCTTGAGCAAACACACATTTAGAAAATTTTAATTTAATGTTTTCTTTTTCACACATTTGACAAATCTGTTTTAAATTATCATAGTGTTCCTCTAATGAGTTAGAGAAAACTACTATGTCATCAAAATAGAGACATGCAAAATTTGAAAATTTATGTTTATTTAAAATTCTACGAATAGTTCTATTGAATATTGCAGGTGCATTTTTAAAGCCAAAAGGTAGGACTTGAAATTCATATAAACCTTCAGTAGTTACAAATGCCAATTTATGTTTATCTTGTTCAAACAAGGGTATGCGCCAATATTCAGATGCAAGATCCAAAGTTGAAAAAACTTTAGCAGTACTTAATTTATTTAATAAGGTATCTATTCTAGGAAGAGGCTCTGCCTCAGATTTGCAAAGAGAATTAATTTTACGATAATCAATACAAAGACGATTTTTTCTATTTTCATCTCTTTTATATGCTAATGTTACAGGAGAGGAATAGTTACTAGTAGATTCTTTTATTAAACCTGCATCTAACAAATTTTTAATTTGCTTATTTATTTTAATTTCATCAGTAGCAGAGGTTCTATAAGCCCTTTTGTGAAACTGGTAAATCAGATGTTAAATTTATTCTAGGGGGTTCCATTCTTATTTTACCAACATCATATTTATTTTCTGCAAACACATGAGAATATTCTGACACCAGAGATAACACAGGTTCAGATAGTTTATTTACAATCAGAGGTGGGAAAATTTCCTCCGAGGTATTCACGACCTTGACCTTATTATCACTAGTGTTATTTTAAAAATATGTAAAGATATATAATTATTATTGGTATGCTAGTAATAATTTTTCCATTTTGAAATATTTTATTTTTGTCACAATCTATAATTAATTTATATAAACTACAATCTGGCAGTCCTAAAATGATATATCGTAAAGGATTGTCCATAATATATAATTTGATTTTATTTATTAGGCCAATTTTTAAATATATGTCACAAATTTGGGTTAATTGGAAAGTTCTATGAGCTTGTTTGACTAATAGGTTTTACAGTTTTTCTTGCCAAGTTTTTTTACAATATCTGCAGATATAATTGAAAGAGTGGATCCTGTGTCAATAACAATATTTATATTACTATAAGGGTTATAAACATTGTCCAAGTTAGCTATACTTGGTAAAGTTGAGATGTGTCCGGACACTAATAATTGTCTGTGTGCTGGGCCAGGGGCCTCATTAGGAGAATCTTGTCTCGTTCCAGGATTTTGAGAACAGCCAAGAGGAACTTCTGTGCACAGGGAAGTTAAATTGGCTGTTATTGGAACATTTGTCATAATTTGGGGTTGATGAAATGAACATACTTAGGTCCAATGATAAGCATTTGGAATACCTTTTTGCATACAAATTCTACATGGAGAAGGTGGTAATCTTTGTTGAAAATGCAAATTATGATTATAGTTATTGTAATTATTGGGACGCGGTCTTATTGAATTATGATAATTTTGTCTAAAATTATTGGGAGCTCGAGGAGTAAAAGAATTTTGAAATCTATAATTAAAATTATGCCTAGGTGTAAAAGGTGCTGGTTGCCTTATTCTGATTTTAGTTTCATTACACCTGCCTGGGTTTGGTTCTGGAGATTCTTCCATTTCTAATAGTTTAGTTGTTATTGTAAGCCATTCTGTAGGGGTATTGGAAGCTTTTATGCTAACTAATTGTTTTAGTTGAGTTGGCAGTCCATCAGTAAGACCTTCTAAAATTAGTCGTGGATTAAAGCCTAACTCTCAGCCATAATTTAATTTTTGAATCAAATTTCAATTGTGAAAAGTCAGAAAAATTAACAATATTGGGTTGAATAAATTGTTCAGTTAATATACAACATAAATCATCAAAATTATCAATTTTTAAACAACTATTTATATAATGTGTTAAAGCTGACACTCCTTTTAGAAATTTAGCAATATTTTTAATTTTCCACAAATCATTTTTGTTATTTTCTTGACAAATTTTGTTAAAATATCCCAACCATAAATCCATCTTCATCTCATTTTCGGGATCAAAAGGTATTATAGAGGGTTCTTGAGATATTTGTTTATTTTCTTTTTCATCAATTTTAGCTTCTGAACCTTGAGAATTAGATACAATTGTTTTATCTTGGTCAATCATTTTTCCAGATCTTAACAACATTAAAGTATATTTCAAATAAAAAAAACATTATAAATTTAAGCATAAAATTTAAAAAAAAATAGACTTGATAAAAGACTAAAAATTCAATATTTTAAATAATACTATAAAAATATAACTTGCGATAATTCTAAAATTCAAAAATGAAAATCAAAAGAAAAGAAAAACACAAACATAAATCTTGATTTTCACCGTTGAGTCGGGAAACACTAAACACTTTTTTGATGAATTATCACTTTTTTAATTAATCACAAAAATGCAATTTTGATCACTGAAAATGGAGACTACGGCAGGTGACGGAAAGCTATTTTTCTATTGAGTTGATAATATAACACACAAGTGATATTTTCGAAATTTGGGTGATTCAATCTGGCACGGGAGACCACTGGCGAGTATTATATTGTGGTGATGATATAACAAGAAAATGACGTCGAGATCGGGATTATTCAGCGCAGGTAAGGAGCCAGAAAATTTTTATGATGACAAGGAGCCCCAACTCCTTGAGGATATAAGGAGCACGCACATAACGATATGGAGCACAAGCACAAGGGTATTAAGCAGCAGTGTCGGATGAAGTCACAGGTTAGGCACGGTACCATCGACGATGCGGTAACATGACGGAATGCAGGGGATTCAACGGAAACTGGACCGGATCCTGGACTACGGTTTTCATGAAACGATGTAGTCGTAGGCAGCCGAAGGAGACGACGATGAAAGAACTTCGCCACGGAAACATCGCAGCTGGCGAACCTGGACCGAAGCAGTCATCTTTGGAGCACAGCGAGCGCAATGCAACGTCGGAGTCTCACCCGTCGATTTAATTTTAATTAATTTGACAATTTTTCACAGGAAACTATCCTTGTCGACTTTTTAATATGTAAGCATTATTTTATGTGAAGCAGAATGCAGTTTGAAGACAGTGAAGAGACTTGCTATTTCGTGACGTCGTTTTATTTCATTTTTAAGAGGCATACAAGCGATGAGCACACAGAACGACACAGAAAAGGAATGAGGAAAAAGCTCTTTGACATTTTATCCCTGGTCTTATATAACCTATGATTTTGATAGGGAAAACATTTCTTCATAGTGCTAATATATTACGAGATTTAAAAACAGGGAGATTTTAAAAAAGAATTTGCCTCATCAGGGGTATTTTGCCTCTTCACGCGGAGTGTGGGAAAGTTAGACTTTTAGCAGATTCAGCAATTTAACAACGCTTCTGTTGAATTAATTAAGTAGAGACAGTGGAATTGGATCACGAAATAAGAGAATATTTTTGAATAAAGTTACTGTGGGCTAAATTAAGATAAAATCTTGAAAATTAATTAAATTAAAATTAGAGTTAAAATATCATTACATATTATATATACACATACACACAAAAACAAAACCATGCTATGTTCAACATAAACAGAACCATTCCTTTCCCAGAAAACACCTTAGGTCATTGTTGAAATGTAATGAGATTTGCGAATTTTTATGTAACTTCAATGCGATACCGTAAACAAATATTTGAAAGGCAACGAAGATGAATCTTCACAAATAATTCAATTCACAAAAAGTCAGAAAAAAAATCACAATTCGTCCAATAACCAATGATCCGAAACGATATACTATGTATTTCAGCAATAAATTTGATAACAGAACGCAACTTCACACTATTTACCTTTGAAATTCCAAATTTCATTCATTTCTTAACTCTCTGACTGAAATGTTGGTCACCATGACCCTAAAATATATGCGATCTCAAAGGATGTTCCTATTTGCAACATCCGAAACAGTCTGGTTTCAAAACTGTAGGCATTTAGACATCATTTTGGCCATGACGGCCTTTGATAATATAAAGGAGATAGAAAGAATTGCGTATTCTGAAAATATTTTAGATTAAATTTAAAAACAATTCACTGACGAAAAAACAAAATGCGACGGGAGGGAGATAGATGAAACTCAAACACAAGTTTCCTATTACTGCTTAATGAGATGTTAAGTAGAAGCATATTATCACAACATGTATTCATTCTTTTAATGTGCATATTCCATTGATTCTTCAGGAAAAACTAGCGAAGGACATTTACTGTTTTTCTCGAGTGGTGTCGTCATATTTGGTATCGATTTTACACCGTCTACAATTATCTTTCAGATTTTAAAAAAATCCCAAGGATTAATTTAGCTGAAAAATAAAACTGGACACACGACCCGGAATGAGTGATTTTTACTTAATCTTATTAACAGCTGCAAAAGAAACTTATCTTCTAAACGTAAATAGACATGATCTAATAAAACACTACTAATAAAAAAATTAAAATTATCACCATCTGTTTGATACATTCAGAAATAATAGGATTATGAGCAAGCAAACATGAAATGCTGATGTCGGTGTTTTCAGGAAGAGATACGATTTAACGAAAACACAAGCATCAGATAGTAATTATATTCATCTTCGTTTAAAGTATGGCTTTGAAAATAATTTTGGACATTACATAAAATTTATTCCGATTTTAAGTCAGGAGTCGATATGTGGAAAATGTGCTAAAGATACTATTGAATTCATTTACATGCAAAATATATTTAGATACATATAAAAGGATAACACATTATTAGAAAAAGTAGCTTACGCAGTCTTGTGCTATATTAAGATAAACACAGATGCAGGACAGTTAAATAAGAGCACCAAATTACGAATAAATGATTATATACGAATATTTATATTATATAAAATTATATACATAATATGCAAGCATATGTTTAATAAGCAATTTACCTAAATGTCATAATTTAAATAGATATTGTATTCATATCTTCTGTACTACGGAAACAATAGAAATTTCATTTATTGAAAACAAAACCTGAAGAACTACGTTCTTATAATAATAATAATAATAAACTGAAACTCTTACTTGAAAAAAATTACTGAAAAGACGAGATATTATGATATTATTGTAATTACCTTTTGAAATTTATTAATTATTCAATTCGATAATCAATTTATAACAACTATTTATGTCACAGATATATTCAATCTATTTCCAGGCACATAAAAAAATCATGCATTTTTCGAATAACTAAAACAAAATTGAAAACTCTGAAGAAAAAAGAATTAATAAGAGCATAAAAAATCTAATCTTTATCAATAAAATGATTCCCCCATAAGTAATCGCACAGCACATCATTCAACTCTAACAGATGTAAGACATGTAAATAAATGCTAAGTTTTAACGACGCGAACCCATTTGTTTAAATTAAACAAAGAAATAAAAAAAAATGGTTCCAAAAATTCAGAACAGTGTCTGCAAGCTGAAAGCGAGAGTGCTTACGTAAGTTCTGCTCGTTACGAAACGTTTTCAAGTAGAGGACGTTAGAGGAGACAAACTAACGGAAATTTATTCAACTTCTACTTTTGGGAGCAGATTACACGGGATACAGAGAGAGATAATAGAAATTGGGAGGGTTCTACCTGAAGTGAAACTAGTATTACACTTGGATGAGGAAATGGGAACAATGAATCGATTAAAAATTCTTTTTCCTCCAGCTTTTGAATAAAATAATTCTTAAAATATTAGCTGTAAAGCTGTTTTATTTTTGATCGAGGAGTTATGAATATTCAGATCTATTTATTTCGAAAAGAAATTTTTCAAAATTTTATTGTATTACAGTGTAATTGTATTTATTTTTAAAGCTGTCCAGTTAAATTTTTCAATCAATTTTTTTAAAAAAAATTATTTCTGAAAATCAATATTATGTTAAATCGCATAAAGGCTGTTAAAAACTTATTAATAGACTTAACAAAAAAAAAAAAAAACTATTTTCATTTTAGGTTATAATTTAAAAAGAGAATGGAATTGAACGTCTTTTCGTGATATAATACAGAAATTCAGAAAGGTTAATTAGAAGGCATAAAAAATTCATTTTCATACACAGTAATTAAACATGCTTGGGATTTATTCCATCCCTGTAATCAATTAAGTTAGAAGTAAAATTTTAGATGAATTGAAAATAATTTATACTTAATTCTATACGATAGGACTTAAGAACAAGAGTCTTAATAATACACATTTTTAATAAAATTATTTTGTTCTTTCAGCATGTTGATTCGCCTTATTAAATAGACTTAAAAATATGCTAGGCAAAATTTTTCGGCAATTTGGAGAGTAAGATGCAACATTTGAACAAATTAACATGAAAGTATTTAGAAAAATGATATATCTAGATCCATAAGGCCAGCAAAACATTTATTCTCTAATTGTAAAACACAGATGTTAAAATAAAATCCCAATAAGGTTCTTTTAGCCGTGGTAGTGACTAGTTAAAAGCAATAAACTAACAAATTTGTGGAGTTTTGTTAAGATTTATTTTATTGGAATATATAATTTCAAAAACCAAAATTTGAATGAAAGTTGAATTATACTGCATAGAAATAACAAAAACTAAATGTTATTCCTTTCTCTGATTCACCCCACGATAACAGAGAAGTCACGCATTACGCCTCGAGACTTGGTAGCACTTTCATTTTATGTAAATAAAATGAAGTATCACATTTTCCCTCGAAGTCAACCGCACTCATTTAATAAACTAAATCATATGGATACAACGCATTATTTACAAAAAAGCTAAAGCAACATCCAGTATTTTCAATACTATGAGATTGCAACAAGGATATATTTGCTTACGAAACAAAAACATAAAAAAAAGCTGCGCTCCGTCGGCACGTGTCACGGGTATTTCTTTTTCACTGGAAATTTGCTTTGTTTCTCTGTTTTGTGATAGTAAAACTAGATGGCGCTGCAATCTACAAGCCATTTGGAAATGAGTAGATCAGAATTAACTTGCGCACTCCATTAAGACGCTAGAATTGATTATTTAAAGTTAATATTTCATTCAAATTATCTGATGAAGCGTTTCGAAGATTCCTCCCACGGTTATTAACAGTACTTCTCAGAGAGCATATTATAAAATTTAAAAAACACATGCGATTTCAACCATAAAAAATGAATTTTATCTTAAGTCAGAATAACATTCCGTCATCACTTTAGTTTCGTTTTAATTTGAATATATATATATCTATAAATATTTGTCTATAAAGGCATTTTCTAAATATATATATGCATTTTTACTAAAAAATTTCTTAAAATTCTATATTAAATGGTTGTCCTATGCGTGGTTTCGAATAATATAAAAAGGGCGGGAAAAGAAAAAATTATCTCGGCTTTGTTACGTTTTCCATTTTCTAAAAACAATGGATAATGAATAATCTTGTCCTATTTATGCATATTTGTAAAAAAGAGAACATGGGCTAGAAGAATGAAACCTGTTTGCGCTAACCAGTTTAAATACTGTGCGATACTGAACTTTAAAACGTTTACGAATTCTTGTCACGCGTGTTACGATGTTTTCCCCATTATCATATGCAGTTCTCGGGAATCCTGTTCTTGTAGCATGTTTAATAATAGCTTGTTTATAGTCACTTCTGTTCCATAGTTGACATGGCAGTTGCAGGGGACTCTTGCGCAATATTTTCTCAAATTTACATATTATTTCCTATCTAAAATAATTTTACCGCCCAAATGAAATTTACGCAGTTTGTTTTCGAAATGAGGTTTTGCGAGCTCTGTAAAAAAAAAAAAAAAAAAAAAAAAAAAGAACTTCTGACGACATTTCTTAGTGCTTCATCTAATTTACTTATTCGGTGATAGGTGAGGTTCATTCCAAGTTCATAATTAATTATTCAGCTAGTTCTGAACTTCTTGAACTGTGGGTCTCGATTTCAAATGAGTTACAAAGACCAATATCAGAGTAGCGTAAACATTTGAATATAAATTTTTGTCGAATTCTTCATCATTAACGACCAACAGTAATACAGTGAGCTTTTGTAATTTTAAACTTTTTATGAAAATGCGTCAAAAAATTAATTTTTTTTATTATAAAAAATGATAGGTCATTCGAAAAATTTAGACATAATTAAGGAAATGGATTTTTTTTTTATTTGAAAAACAGTGACTAGTGGAAAAAGTTAAATTATAGGGTAATTGAAATGATAATAATCAGCAACAATAAGCATAAAGCTCATGATGCAAAAGCGATGGCATCATAAGCGGACTACGTTTCTTAATGGCTTATGATAACAGAAAAAACTCCATGACGTTACACAATTTAATTTTAAATACTAATACACATTACACTGAATATTGATTACCACCTTTTAATATCTATTCAATTATATTAATTACTTTTAAAACACTAGGATCATACTCCAGATTCTTTACGGACGATCATCATATATATTACCTTAATATTGATCAAAATTTCTAAAATATGAAGTCTTAAAGCTTTATTTTATTAGAAGTCTATAAATTAAGGTTTAATTCATCAATTAAAAAAGGAGAAATTTTTATTCATTTCAAATGATTACAGAATTCCAAAATCTCAGATTAAATTTATAAAATTCAATTTAATTATTTTTAATTAATAAAATTCTCAGAATTCTGTATATTTTTTACCCGTTATGAAAAACAAATTAACTATTTACGAACTTTTCATATTCCAGATTTTACGAACAGCTTCAAAATCGTTAGAAAATTACACTTAAGATATTAATTACCTAGATTCGGTTAATCAGTAAAATATCAAGTTCGGATCCGGCAAAATCCAACCGTAGCTGGTTCGAAGACACCATCTTTTATCTCAAAACAGTAATCTAAAGTTGCATATTCCTTACATAACGGTTTTTTAATATTAAACAGACTACAAATGATAAATCTGAGTGTAAATCAAATTATCAGCTTTACGAATTTTAATGGATTTCCGATAGAAAGATTGATCCGATTTTTAGATTAACCCTCTAATAAATAAACCGTTATGTAATAACGGTTAATAACTCTAATAACGGTTCGGACGTCAGATGTTTTTCATTTGGTAGCAAAAAAAGAAAGAAAAAAAATCATTTTGTTGTCTAGAAAAGCCTTTTTCTGCTAATAGGGAATTTGAAAGTTGCTCACTCATATAAAAATACCCACAAAACATTCAACCCAGCTATTATATAAAAGATCAGCTAAAGGATAGAAAAATTAGTAATTAAAACATCAGACACAGTTTTAGACAAAATACTATTACTGAAACTGTTTTAGTTAATTAAGAAATACAGAATTATTTTATATGAAAAGTTTAACCGCGCACCAAAAATGTTATATAAAGAATCAGCTGGAGTTTTTAAAAATTAAAAACGAAATATTATATATGTATGTGTGTTTACTCGACGTTCCATATACTCTCTTAATTCTTATATAGACTTCTTAATGGATATCTGAAGGTTTCGCTTTGTTTCTTAATGAATTTTAAAATTCAAATAATAGGAATGCTATATTTTTAGAAGAAATCAGGTTCAATAGATTGATTTAACATTCACATAGCTGCCACATTCTTTTCTTTGCATATTTCTCTTTGCTTGTTAACGCAAGTAAAGTACTCTACCACTCAAAAAAATCAAAACATCTGGATTCTACTTGTACTTTTCTTTAAAATTGGAATACATGAAAATGCACACCAGAAAGTATCACAGACGAAACAATTGGACATATTCTTTAAAAAGAGGGGAAAATGCAGATGGAACAACGAAGGCGATGTATCTCATTAAAAGAATTGGCGTCAAGAGAGGATAGCGTTACAAAATAAAAAAAACAAAAGCTTCATTCAGAGTCTTTTTTTTTTGTTTATTTTTTATACAATACTTATAAAAGAATTAAACGGGGGAAAAAAATGTCATTCACCAGAAAAATTAGCCAAGATTGATTTTGTTTGACTAAAGTTCTAATTAAAAACTTGCAATCAGACAACAGAACAAGCATTTCATTTTCCAAACTTTCATACTAAACTAGCTCAACGAGGTTTCAACTATTATAGATTTAGCGCATACCAATCGACATTAGAAATTGATAACCTTCAAATTATTGGTCGCCATAGTCGCCAAAAAAAAAAAAAATCTAGAAAGAGAATTAAATGGGCACACATGCTAAAATCCAAATATTCTACACTTATAAGTGCAGCTCAAACGGAAAAAAGGATATTCGGAAGTCAAATAATGCATCAGATCTACATTCAATTTGCAATTTCCAATTCCTTGTCCAATTTACGGGGATAAAGAAAAACTTGAAACTCGGAAAAACTAATTGTTAAAATTAAAGTAAGGAACTAAACTTTTTAATAATACTGAAACAAAAAGTCATAAATAAGAATAAGAAAACACAAACGAATAAATATATTAATCGGATTTTACATTGCATTTTGAAGCTAAATGAGGAGTGCTTCGGGACATTTTCGTAATTTTAAGTCGCAGTTAGATGACAAGGGCAACTCCTGAACCGGCACACTATTCGTCAAATTTCTACGCCACACCAATATTTTATCTATGACATAAATATGGTGGATATTCTGCGGAGCTGGAATACGGTAATGCACAAGAGCCAAACCTGGCCATATGCGCAAAACATAAGGTGAATAGGATATTCAGTGCAATCTGGTGTCAAATAACACTAATTTCCAAGCCAAGATCACGCCAAGGCAACTCTCATATGCAAATGATCAAACAATTAAAATCTAACTGTTTAAGCTTGTCCGCTAAATATAAAAAAATAACTGTGTTTAATTTCAATAAAATCTCTTATGCATAATTTGATGTTCACGATTCTTGTATCATATTGTTATAGACATTAAAGTGGTGTTTTGATAGCTTTATAACCGTTCGGTTTATTGAGTACATGGATATTCCTAATTGAGTCGAATAGAATGACATTCTAGTGTCATTAAAAACTTAACTATCCTGATAATTAATATATGTTTTATTTTCGCGTCATCTTTTGCGGTATGGAAAACATTCATTTTATTTCTCCTACAAACTGGGTAGAAAATTTTAAAAATTTCTAAGCTTTCAACAATAGAAATTTGCCGATTAACAGAAGGGTGAGCGGTGTGTTTGAACTCAAGGCTCTTGACCTCCAGGCATTATAGTTGAATGCAAAAATGGTTTGGCAAAAATATTACTTAGCAACTATACAACAAAAATTCATGCGAGTAAATATTTGATGCAGTCTGACCTTCACTGCCTACAATGAAATATACAGTGGAAAATCGCACAAAAATAAAGTCAAAAATCCAGAAAGAAAAATAAAATTAAACGGCAAAATAATTGGCATCATTAAAATAAAAATATTTTGAATTCTAAAATGGCGTGAAAATTTCTTTGGGCAAGTATATTTTCGGAAGTTACAGTATTAAAAACGCCAAAAATCACGGTTTATTTTTAATTAACGAAATTTGAAAAAGAAAACCGCTCCAAGTTTCACACTCTCATCCTCCTAAATATATTTATACCAAATCTGATAGCTTAGACTCTGGCATGTGAGCATAAACACACACACTATATTAAAAGAGATTTTTTTTTTTTAATTACTGGAAGGGTATGAAAATTCAGCATAAAGTATTGGAAGCAGTATATGTAAGTGACATAAAAGTTGGTTAAAAAACTATTAATAAGCTGTATTGCTGGGTTAATTTATTTCAGAACTTTTACGTAAAAAAAAAAAAAAAAAAAAATCGTGTCGCAGCCTTAAGTTTATTTATAGTTCCCATACAGTTTCTCATACTATTCACAAAATACAAACATGGTGAACTAAACGTCAAATGGACGTTTTTTAAATTTCCTACAATTAATTTTTCTAGATTAAAAAAAGATACAATTTTTTGACCTAGCAAAGAAATTTTCCACGAATTACAATTTTTACAAGCTTATTTAACTCCACTTGTTTCATGTTTGTAAAGATCGAACTTTGTAATGAATTTTTCACTCGCTTCCTGTTGTGCTAGTGTCATAAAATTTTGTACACTTTTGTGCTCGCAAAGACATTACATTATTTTAATATTTAATTAAACTTTGATTCCATAGGAACAGGTAGCATCTGTTAGTAAATTTCAGAACACAAAATATCGACTACAGTGCAAAGAATTAAAATTTTCTGATTGTTGTTCTGTCTTAGTTGTCGTCAATCTGTGTTGCGAGTAGGGGGGGGGGGAACCCTAAAACAACAATTCTATCTAAAAAGGAAAATCCTTCTACCAACACCGGAAATTATAGCAATCAATTCTACTCAAAATTTATCCAGTTCATTCGATAAACAAGAGACTAGTAATTTTTTGATGTTTTTAACTTTAAAAAATACTGATTTAACAACACAGCTTTTTAAAATATATATATTATATATAATTTTTAGTCCATGTTTCCGGCAATTTCTCCCACCGTTCTTGTTAGATGTTTTCATTTTTCATATTATTTAACACCCATCCTTTCTTTAAAGAAAAAGCATGGAAAAAAATTTATGAGAGCAAATCTACAATGTAGAATATTTACTATCAGTTTAGCATTGCGAGAATTTCTTCTTTTTACTCTACTTCTATAATGGACGAGTGGTTAAGAACTAAGAAGATACATATTATATAAACAAGAACTACCATAGCATAGCCTCAATAACGGAGCATTCTTCTGAATTCCTACACTAAAAACTAGCATTTAATGATTCATATACAATGTCTCTAATTTCCAAAACAGTATTTATTTGTCAGTATAAAAAGACAAAAGTATGGTAACATCTTTTCGCCATTGAGTTTTGCCAGCACAGCCATTACTATTTTGATAGCATTTACAGCAACATATTTACTCGAAAAGCCGTTTACCACATACGGCAATAAAGACAAAATATGAGAACAAGCTTAATGCAGAATATGAAATGCGTCCGCAGATAACATCTCTATAATGCTGAATCTGTTTATGTAAAAAATAAAAATGAAATCGCACCCCAGTTATTAGATGTGACGAGTTGGCGGAACAAATTATGTTATTATATAGTAGATACGTAAAATAACATTAAGTAAATTTCAAATTCAGCTGCTTCTATTTCCTTTATTTTCATTACTACCAGAATTTATACAAAGAAACAACAGCCGTCTAACTTACATATACTTTTGGATAAGATATATGATTTTTCCAGATGGTCATTCTTATTCCAAGAGAACTGCGAGTCTAAAGAGTTTGAAAAACACTGTTTCTGCCCTAAAACTGCAAACCCAAATTCATTTTTCATAACAGTACCGTGACGTCAAAAAACTTATCTCGCACACCAAACGGTTGGCTGCTCAGATATTATCATGCATTAACTTGTTTTCAACTCATTTAAATGTTCTGCATGATGGAAAATTTGGAGACTTGGTAAATCTGAACAAGAATACTTAAATATATATTTTATCACTAGTCTCAATCTTACAATCTCTTCAAAAACTGATTTGCAGAAGATAATACACAAAATCAACGTGAGCTTATGATCATCACATTGACAATTATTTGCACGCCAAAAGTTAATTTTAGAAACTAACATTAATTTTTTTCTCATTAGATTATACATATTGAATCACGTTAGGTAATATTTATATATACTTCTAAAAATAATCAACTCTCAAAATAAAAAGTCCGATTTGGTTCATGCACTTCACCTTTGTATAGCAGTACTTTACTGTTTTTATTAATATTAAATAAACACAAAACATTGATTCAAGTTTTTGCTCTTTATTAAGAGCGGATAATACACTAAAGAATTTAATACAAAGATTTAAATGCTTCATTTAAAAAGATAGCCCTGTATTCTCAGACAGCTATGAAGTGCATTGTACAAAAATCAAAATTAAATTAAAAGAATAAAAAAAGTAAATACAGGATGTCCGAAAAATCTTGGACAAATTTGAAAAATAATATAAAATAAAAATTATAAAGTACAGCAACACACTATCTTTAATTATTTACACAAGAACTGCTCAAGTTAACAAACCTCAATGTCAGATCCTTTGATTGCACACAGTATATGCAAATTAAATTCAATTTCGCACAACGCAATTGCAACTAATAAGTGAAATGTTCAAATTAAATTATCATCACGTAATGCACAGTGCCATCTATCGGATTCTGAAAAATAACAATGTGGTGAAATAAAATTTTATGAGCAATGTTAGTAATATCTATCATCGTAAAAAGAAAAAGAAAAAAGGCACTAATCCTAATTTTTCTTTTACATAATTATGTAAAGTGTTCAAGAATTCTAAGAGATCCTTTAATGTGGAACATGAAGACTGGGGGGAAAAAAACCCGCAACTTGTCAATAATAAGTTTTAAACAGACAAAAACAATGGGAATTTAATTTCTCCCATCAAATTATCATAAAAAAACAAACAGAGAAGGTATTTTGTTGAGTATTGTTTCACAATGAATAGCGGAAAAAATAGAAGAAACAAAATAGGAACTTTTACTGGAATTATCTATGACCGAAATAAGGAAGTTCATGTTTTGATATTACCACTGAATTCAAAAGATGAGTGAATGAAGTCTAATGTTTTGATATCGTTAAAATCAGGTTCTTATACGTGCAAAGTAACTGCTATGTCATTCATGCTCTGGGAATTAACGATTAAGCAATTATAGATGTTATAACTTTTCAAAACCAGTATGTTCCTTACTGCGGAAATGGGTACATGATTAACCAATTGAACCCTTTGATTGCTAACCGTTCAAGCGCTTCCTTCGGGTAAGCGGGATGCGGCCGATAGAAGCGACTGCCGCGGACTAAACTGATAGCTTGCGCCGGAGGAATATACGCGCCCATAACGGTCAACGGTTTAACGCCACCTAAATCATGAATCTGTAATTAAACATCAAATCTTAAAAATATCAGCTCGTGTACATAATGATGGTGCAAACTGATAACTGCTTGAAAATTATAACTATTGCTTAATTAATACAACCAAGTGGTAAATAGTTATAACAACAACTTTTTGATACCTAATCCTGGAATACGAAATAAATGAAGCGCTACTACTGAACAACAAAAACAAAATTACGAAAAGACCAGACAAATCCAAGATTTTTCGCAGAATTATAGCAGTTTTTTTATTACATACTTTTATCTCTGTTAATTTATTATATAGAGATATGAAATAAATACAACCACTTCCTTAATGAGATTTTCTGATGAATATTAACGGTAAAATATGAAACTTGAATCTATACCGGATATTATATATATATTTATACATATATATATATAACGGGTATCTATAAAACTGAATCCGTTAATGAATCTTACGAAAGTAGTCTAATATAAGAAAAATCGACAAATCCTGGACAGTATTATTCAAGTTAATTTTGAACATACATACAAGTGAGCATTCTACGATACTTTTTTTTTATTGTTTTTCTCAGGTTATAGTGATTTAGCAAGCGTCCCTATCCTTCTATCAGCTTAAACGAAAAAGTAATAGAAAATAAGCCGGTTTTTCGATATATAACCAGCGCGCGCACGCGCGACGCAACGAGCGAGTTAAAATGCGTTAGCCTTGGATGCAACTATGAAAGGCAATCCAGTCAAAAAATAATTCTGATCTACAACCAAAAAAAAAAATTAATAGATCGAACGATTACTTTTGGTTTTGATTCAGAAGGGAAAAAAATGCCACTTCTTCTGATCCTGAATATTCCTATTTTACTTCCTGGTGAATAATAACCGCTGAAAATTGCCATTGCTTTGCAACAAGCGAGATAAGATAAGCTTCTTCGCGTTCTGCTGCATAAACAACTTCCGTACGCACGTGTCGAGAATTTTTGGACTTGGCATCTCTTACTAAAACTGCTGGGCTGGCAATAATTACAACTCGGAGGAAAGTAGAACAAAAAAGATGATTTTACAGCTTTTTATCTCTAACGGCTTTGCGCAAATGATAAGTAGAGATCATTTTTGAACGATATTCTCGCATTCTTTAAGTGTGAAATTTTGAAAGCACGGAGGCGACATTTTTTGGAACCTAGGTGTTTGTTTACCGAGATCTTCAGCATTATTTTCTACAGCATTATTCTACAGATCTTCAGCATTATTTTTTCTACATTAAACTGCACATATTAAGGTATATTTCGTAAAAACGATCATCCACAATGGATATTTCCTCCTTCAATTTCAAATTCTTAGACATTCGCTTTTGAGCATAGAGATGGTAATATATCACTTAAAAAAACTGTTTTACAGTAAATTTTGGTGTTCCCATGTCTGGTAAATATGACGAATGTGTTGTAATTCATAGAACATGGTTCTTTTGGTATAAAAACTCCGTACTTGTCTCTTATAAGAAAGAAATCGATTTTTGTGACGTTACAGTCATATGACAAAAGGTAACTATGCATTTTCTAACACTATGTCGAGATTTCACCTCATGGTAAGTCATTTTTCCTCCTATAAAATCTGAAATTGACGCGGTGCATGAGGCGTGTATCATCACATGGAATTTAGAGTGTTTATACAATTGATACGCCCAAAGAGCAATTTGTATATACTTTTAAGATTAAAAAAGAAAAGGGTTTTAATAGACTTTTTCTTTTTTTCATGAATCATTTTTTAAAAAATCGTATACTTTTTATTTCGATTTTCGCAAGACAAGAATTTACCACAACTTTAAAGGTTTCTATAAAAATAACAAGCGCAAGTAAATTTGAAAATTCATAGTTTAGGAAAAATTTAGGGCATTCAGGGAGAAAAAAAAAAAATCACTTTTTTTCTTCTTTTTCAAAATTTAGGGAGATGATAATTACAATTCACTTACATTCATTGTACGTTCTAATTTTCCTAAATAATCATAATTACGATATTCTATCCGCTATGTCAAAGAAAATATAAATATCATTAACAAATGAACAGGGAATATTTTAACTGTTCGTAACAGGTTAAAAAAAAAAACCCATTTAAATCACTGAAACTAAACAGAAAGGGAGATGAAATACGATAATCCCTAGAAGACAAAGACCTGAATTCCATTCTAAAGTTGATATACTATTTTAAAACAAACGTATAAAAAAGGTGCTGGAAAGAAAAAAAAAACGAGAAAGAAATGGGAGTAAAAAATGATATAAACAACAAAATACACACACACAAAAAAAATTCAAAACACTGTTATCTTAGACACTAGTACTACCAATATACACAAACAAAACGAACACTTTTTTTTAACTACATAAATCAGTAAACAGGAAGTAACTTCTTTTATCTAAGTAAAAAGCCAGAAAAAAAATTCCTTTACTTACACCATCTTAGCTAATCGAAAATGAGATCTCTTCCTAGGTGCGTAATACAGGTTTTAGCAAGATGAGAGAGTCATAAATTCCTCTAATGTGAGTTAAAAGGATTTTATGATACTGCTAACCCGGACACTTATGTATTTTACTTTATTTAATTTTAAAGATCAATTTACGTCACGCATATTAGGAAGTCATTTCACCTTTTAGCCGATTATTTACCAAGTCCTAAGAATTATAATGTAAAACCCGTTCTCTCTCGGTGGATAGAGTTTATTAAATCAGGTTCGGTCAAGTCACGATTTCCAGTAAATTTACCTCAAGTTGCAATGTTTCAAGGTTTGGGTTGATCGTCCTGTATTTCTCTCCCTTTTTATAATTTTTTTTTTTCTAAATTCAGAAATATAAATCCATTTGATTATAATGTTATCTGTATAAAGATGGTTGCCGTTGGGAAATGAACATTTTTATAAACATTTTCCCAATTGCTATCAAAATTAATGAGGGTCATAGAAAGTGTCACGTATCGTTTTAATAATTGCGCTTATCAGCCGTTAATGGCCTGAAATAACTTTAATGGATTTGGGTGAAAACTTCACAGCACAAAATTTGTCTTGAAAATCTTAACTTTCTCTTTTTTTTTCCATAAAGCGAAAGTGGTCATTCACACGCCTCTCTCAATAGATATGCTTAATCATTATTTGAAAATTTCTTAAAATTACAGATTCTTTTTCAAAATACTTTATTTGTTTATTTCAAAATATTTAATTTAAAATAGTCTGAGATTGATAATATATATTAATTTATTTGTTTACAATGCTTCATACTCTTTTTGAAATGACATTCGTTTCCCTATAGCTTTTGAAAACTCGTAATGGTTACGAAAATTACATCATTAATTCTAACAAGAAGGGAAAACGGAAATTATTTCAGGACATGGTGAAAACTACAACGAAGTTAATGTCAACACTGAAAATCGGGAGACATTGCAGCACCATTTATCATCGATTTTCAAACAGTTATGGCTATTGTTTAATAAGTTATTTGGTCAACAAATAACGTTACAAACAGTTTTCCCCTGCACGTGTATAAACCGCATCTGTGCATATCATCGTTCTTCCGTACGAAGTTATCTAGAACTTTTATAGCTACTAGTGTCCTCCAGTGTAAATAAAGAATGTTTTCATCGTGTCTGCCAGCCTCGTGCCTGTGAAGTCTTATATAAAGAGCATTTCCATCTTGTTAGCGTGCCTCGTGTGAGTGTGAAGTCTTGTAAAACTTTATGAGTTTCAGCAGGGCGCAAATGAAGGCCGCACGCCAAATTTGCAGAAATGTTTAAAAAGCTCTCAGGTTCTAAAAATATCCGAAAGCGAAGTTTAGTACTTAAATGATAACCACCGAATAACAAATGTTCACAGTAACACGATATGATGGTGCCATTCCACTTCATAAAATGCAAAAATAATTGCAGAAAAGGAAGCTAAGCAATTGCTCTTACTATGGGTCACAAAATGAAATATACAGCAATTATGTACAACTAAATAAATTAAGAAAAAAAATGTGAAAACACAATACTATACACAGTTAAACAGAGGAAAAAACATCAGATGTGTCATAAAAAAGAGAGAGAGTTAAATGATCTTCAACTGCCTAATACCATGTGTATATATACACAAATTAGCAGAGATGTAAAACAGATAAAATATATGCAAGAGAAAAAAAAAGCAGTAGTAAATATTAAAAGAGGGCTAACATTAAATTAAAAAAAAATATTACAGATAATACAAAAAAATAATAATTCACTAAATTTTTAAAAATGGCTACATGATTATGTTCATAATTATAAATATAAAAAGGAAGCTGATCAATAAAATTCTCAATGCATAAAATATGCAACAAATTAAAGTAATTCAGCCTGCAATTCATATTTACTAGCATTGTCTTATCAACTAAGATTTGAATTTTTGTATTCAGAAACAAACCCACATTATTTGAAAGTATTTTTTACTTTTACTGATAGCAATGAGAAGTTTTAAAAACACAAAAAGAAGTAATTTAAACACCAATTTCTCACAATTTGCAATAATTAAGGTACAATTACTTCTTAATCTGCAAATCAAAGTACGTATTAAAAATAATGTAATCAATTTATTTTATTTCCATTATTAGAATGATTACATAATTTAAATTCTTACAAAAAAAGAAGAAACTTGATTATTAATGTGTTCATGGACAGTAAACATTCCGATGAATTATAAAAATAAACATGAAATATTTTCCATATCCATGAATGTGTTTACAGTGAATATGTTTTAACTCTAATTTTAAAAGATTTCCAACAGCCCATCTGTTATTAAAACTTTCATGTTATAAAAAATAATAAATGAACCAAACATGAAACTAGTTTCAGTTATCCTATAAACACACATATACATCAGAAAAAATATCAGTGGAATAAAGCAAATTGCTATTTAAAAATATTTTGATAAAAATGCATAGTGCAACATCTGTTTTTACTACATTAAAACGAAATAACTAACATTTATAAAACAATAAAAATTAACTGAAAAAAACTTTTGAAGATCACTAAATATTTTATATTGATTAATATTGTATTCCTTTCTATTTATTATATTAGTGAAGTCTAATGTTTAATTTTTTAAAATTATAACCACAGGTTACAATTTAGATTATATATTACATAAATTTTTAATACACATCAAAAATTCATAACAAGTGAATTTAAACAAATGTAGGATTTTGCCATTTATTAAAATTGCTAAAAATTTTAATAATTACTATATAAGGGTGGCTTATAAAAAAGATAGAACTGCAATCAATGCTTATAATGTTAGTTAGTATTTGAGTGCATTCCCATTCAATAGATGCCCTCAGTTTATTAACTGTGGCCAGACAAGAAGAAAAAATATTTTTTATACATCTTTGCACAAAGTAATAGCTAAATTCTAGTGACTATGTGGAAATGAATGTTGCAAGTTCAGGTAAACATATCCCGTTATAATATTTTGCAAAAGCTGAAATCATATAATCAATTTGTAATTTGCAGAGATGTTTCATACATCTCGGCAAAAAGTAATGTCATTGGCTAAGTTCTAGTGATTATATGGAAATGCATGTTGTAATTTCAGGTTTATATAGCCAATCATAATATTGTGAAGGAAAATTCAATTTATTTACTGACAACTGTCCTATACAATTAACACTTAATTTCACAAGGCAATTCTCTATTAACAAAGAATTGCAAGTAGTAAAGTAGTTATAATTGTGACAGTTCACAGAGCTATTGTTTATAAAGAAGTATTTTAATGACAAAAAAAAAACTAATGGATGATGATTAGATTCTACATTTACATTATTAACTTGAATTATAAACTGTTTTTTGAAATAGCTGAAATAACTGTTTTTATGTTTCATCAAATTAATATAAAAGGCTTTCTTATGAGGTTTCAAACTCTTAAAAGTTTTTTCTGAAGTGCATCATGATAGAAACTAATGTTTTACATTTGTGGCAATATTGCACAGAAAAGAAAAGAAAAAAAATCAAATTGCTAAAGGATCAAAATATCATTTATTCAGACCGAACTCTTAAAAATGCTATTTATAATGATCAATAATACCTGTTCATGCATTAAACATCATTAAAAAAACAAAAGTAGTAGGTAGAGTAGTAATAGTAGCAGCAATAATAGTAGTAGTAGTAGCAACAGCAGCAATAGTAGTAGAGTTTAATATCAAGTCAATAAGGGCTTGATATTGAAAAAAAAATAATAACTACAAGAAATTACTAAAGGTGTAAACAATTTTTCCCATTTGTAAAATTATCAGCATTTCAAAAATAAATATTCCAACTAATTGCATTTTAGAGGCAAATTTTATTATTGTGTGTTGTCTTCTGACTAAGTTGACACACAACTTTTTTTGTTAAATGAATGTTATTTCTCAGAAATAAATAACTTTGGAATGTATAACATTGCTACCACATTGACAAAATTCTATTTATCAAATGAGAAAAAAAAAGTAAATTTTGAGATGTAAACATAGACTGATTCTTTAATAAGCACAAAACAATACGTCAAACAGTCTAAATTAAGAATAAGGATTGCTATACACAAGTCCAACCAATGGACAAGTATTTTCAGCAATAATCTTAATGGATACTATGACAGAATTTGATCATACCAAAGTTACAGACAGCTAAAATTCAGAGATAACTTAAATAAAGGTTCTGGCTAAAAGAAAAGCTTACTGATAGTTTATTAGATTAACTCTAGAATGTAATAAATCAATAGTTTAATTTTTACAGCATAAAGCATCTTCATGTTATAATTAAGAAGGAAGTATATTATAAGGCAATATTTTGTATGAAAAGTTATTTTTTAAGCATCCAAAGTTATTAATGGCCAAAAAAATCTCTAAATAAATATCACAAGTTACTGCTTAGTTAATTAATATAGTTGGAGAAAACATTTCAGTAAAAAGATCAGTAAAATCAGTCGTATTACAATAATATTTCAGAGTATTAGAAAAAATTTGATAACTTGAAAATAATTGATCCTAATGTTTACATATCTTTCCTCCCTTTAATTAAATGATCAATAACATTTTCTAAATAATATTTCCACCATAATTTATAATTTAAAAGTAGTTGCATATTTTATGGATCTAACAGTTACATTTTCATACTATTTGTGATGGGATAAAATCTTAATAAAAAGTATTAAAAGTTAAAAATGATTTATTACTTTGCTTTATTATTAACAAAAAGTTTTAATAAAAATTTAACAATTAACAGAAAATAAATAATGAGCAACTACTTAAACAAGAGGAATTGACTTTTTTTATTCATTTCGCAATGAATCATATCATCATACCCCATTAATATGTTAAAATCATAACTTTTTAATAATTCCAAGTGATTTTACAAACAAATTTAAATTCAATAAATTAGAGTTTGTAGTAAAAATACTTTGATATATTAATAAAGATAATAAATACTTTAATGAAACTACCAAGAGATCTTATTTTATACTCAAAATTAATTCATAACATGTGGCTCATAACAATATTTACAAAAACATTCCTAGAAGGGATATGAATGTAAAAATAAAAACATTCATAAACTATAATTTGTTAAATGCATCTGGAGTTCATTAATTTTAAACAAATAAAGAAGCATTTTAATAGAGCATTATCAATAAAACTTCATTATAAATAAAACAAGTCAATTGATTACCATAAAAAAACCTACTATTTTGGTCCTTAAGAACTAGGGTCAGAGTGTCACAAACTATTATTTCATCAAGACTGGAAATGGGCTTAGCAATAAATCATACTTACTATTCTGGTAACAGGGAAGTTCTAAAATTTATACTAAGCAAACCATAAGCGAAAATTACAAAACTTCTTCAAAGAATAAAACAACTACATCCCAACTGCTTGTTTTGCCAATCATTCATAAATGGTTTTACAAATGAAAAATAGTGAACAACTCATAACTATATGTGAACATACAAATGCTACTAATCACAAAATACAAGAAAACATATATGGTAATCAACCTTTACTTCTTTCTGTGCAAAAAATCCAAATGCATTAAAAGAGGAAGAATATTTAATAAATAATCTACATCATAATTACGAAAAACAAAACATCCCAACCTATTTTTTAATATAAAATGCATCAGATTATTAAAACTATATAAAAGCAAATTATAAGTACAGCAAATTTCAGAAACGATATTTGTTGCTCCTATTCGTTAAATTTATTCGTTAAATTCCAATATAGAATACATATAAAAATAATACACTTTATTTCTATGCATAATATCTCCAAGAACAAATCACACAACTTAGATATTTACGATTTTTGTCTACATAGCCATAACTATCAGTATTCATAAAACGAATAAAGAAACCAATAAACATTAATTAATTATACACATTTACTTTTCAAAAAAAATGATCGTTAATTTAACAGTCGTTTTGTAATGAGTGTTCTAGTTTCACATATCATATTTATTTAGCATTTTGTAATTTTACAATATATATGCATACTGTAAACAATAGGAGTTTTGAAGTGACCTAGTTATTTTGTTCATAGTTCGCATGCAAGTTTTAAAATATCTGGCACATCAGAATAATCGAAATGCAAAGTGATTATTTTATAATGTATAACCTTACTATACTTAATAAGAATATACTGTCTGTACTTACCGCACACGCTGTCGGGAGTAGCTGCTCGAGAACTTTTATGATCTGCCTGCTGTGTTTTCAAGAATTTTTCAATAAGTGCAGATATTTTCACGTTGATCTTTAACTGAGACAGGTATGCATGGCTGTAGCTTTTATTACACTTTCTACACACAAAAGATTCGGTTTGGGATACTGACAGAATGCATTTTTTCGAATAAGTGTGGCCACATTTGAGGGTGACAGGATCAGTCATAACATCACAACACAGGGAACATAGAAAAAAACTCACATTAAATTTCATATCTTTGGTAACAATTTTTCTTGCTTTTTCTATTAAACCAGCCACGAAGGTTTCGAGGCATGTCTGATCCAGGAAATCCGAACTGTAAGCACTAATATAAGCATTCAAAGCATCATGAACTTTACCGCGTTTTAAATAAGACTCAACTAGATTCTTCAAAAAATCAACAGCCGTAGAATCTTGAATTTCCCTATTTAAATTTTCGTTGCGTTTAATACTATTCTTATTATAAATTGCTTGCAGGTCGGATTCTCCCATATTTCAAAAATAATTACAATCTCTGAATAACATAATAAAGTCTACTTGAACATTTAGGTTCAGAAATAGGCCACTTAGGTTCAGATTGCACAGGCACGAAATGCATGGTTGGAATCATCATTTTAAAACAAAAACGTAGATACACGGGTATTTAACACACACGCAAATGAATCGAAAAATGCTACAGTAGATGAAAAGTCGAGAGAATTGAATATCTGCATTTTACACACTCGAAAGCAAACGCTCGATTGACAGTTTTCGCCAGCAGCGCCCTCTCAATATGTCAGTAAAAGAGGTAGTTACATAACAAAACGTCATGCAACGTCACGAACTCCCAGATACCACCTCACGTATAAGTAGTGTTTCAGGTTTATTGGCCTCTCTGAATTGGTATTTTTTGCACTATTGTAAAGTCACGTGCTTTTTCACAAGGGGATGGTTAAAAACTACAACTAGAAAATATTGTGAAGTGAATGCAAATATTATCTCGGCATCACGCGCATGCTAATGATCCTGTACGGTATTTAAGCATCTTACGATGTGAGAGACCTTTTTATTATATAAACAAGGTAGAAATGTGGTTTCTGAAAATCCTACATTAGAAATTATTACACTATTCTGAGTAATATAATTGTATCCAGACAGAGCCAGATTATGTAACAAGCAAAACAGGCAACTGCCGTGGATCCTCGCAACTATAGGTGGGGTGGGAGGATTAGACATATTTTTTCAGTATTTTCAGGATTATCTACTTTTGTGTTTTCATTCGATTCAAAAGTGCCGGGTACTCGAACATAATCAAATGAGAATCAACAGTTTTTTAAGTTTCTGAACTTTTTACTCATGATTTTGTCAAGTTTCCAAATAAATTAGCAAACAATTGCACTCCATTTTTTACTTACTTGTGACTTACTCTTCAACAACCCAGCAAACTTTGTATCTGTTAATTTAGGATCCATTTAAGAGATTTGTAATTACGTATATATAT
>JAPMOR010033400.1:351916-370110 GCA_026543865.1 Argiope aurantia
ATATATATATATATATATATATATATATATATATATATATATATAATTCTAACATGATTTGTTGCTTTTTAATATAAAAGCTGTTCAGTCAGATGATTAAATAGTATTTAAATTGTATTAAGAAAGTTTTGTCCCTTTTTTTTCTCTTGTTTTTATAAAACTATTTTTAATTTTGAGTATTTTTTATGGCGAGATATTGAAGCAAACTTTCTTCAAAATAAATACCCCAAATTATATTTTTGTTCATTTTGTCAAAATTTACAATTTAAACTGCTATTAAATTATTAAACTTAAACTATTAATTAACTATTAAACTTAAACTATTAAAATTAAAATCAATAAAAATGTCTAGGCTTGGATGTAGCGAAGAAGAAAAGGGACCGAAATTCTGTCTCGGAAATCATGGGGTCTCTCTTTATCTTATAAAGCATAATCCGCTGATTTCATAATTCCAATTAATTAAATAAAATAAGTATAGGCAAGGCTTCTATTATAAAAGATCTCTTTAAGGAAAAATTGAAGGAAAGAAAAAATGAAAGTTTCTATAGCGGCTTCTATGTTTTCCGTTTTAGGCTTTTAAGCTATAGAATTCGGTATCTTATCAAGTAATTATTGCTCACTGCCGTTCTTTTTTTTTTTTCACAGCCCCCTATGCAAAATTTTTCAACCGCGATGAAAATGCCAGCACTTTTAGCCAAAGAGACTTCAGCAAAAAGATATAAGGTTTTCCAAAACCAAGGGCTTTTTTTTTCAGCATATTATCACTCTGCAAATACGAAAAAGGGAATGGTCGTTAATTTTAAGAAACCTAGCATTTATAGAAGAAACGGTGTTGTTTTAATGGCGAGTGTTTTTAATTATGTACTTTCTTTTCCCCTTCCTCCATTTTGATTCTATATTTGGGAATATTCTAAATTGAAAAAAACAAACAAAAACTATATATTTTCTGGAAACCTTTCGTGGTAAATATTCAAACATAAAAGAATCAAAAAGCTTTTTCCTAGTGGAGCCTTTTCCAGTATTGAAATTTATTCCATAATTTGACTCTATATGAAACTTGAATAAAGAGTAAAGTTGCTCTATATTAAATGATTGTACAATAATTTTTTTAAAATTGTCCGAACTATTTTATCTTTTTATACAAATATATAATTATTATATGGGGTATTAATTATACTTTCTTGATATTACAACTAAAGCGAATCAGCTCATTGTAGAGCGCGCGCACACACACACACACAAATCGCGAAACAGCGAAAAAATCTCAAATCTAGTACAGATACCTCGAGTAGAAGTGGCGTAGCCGTTTCTGTATATCATACTAACAGAAAACTCTCATGTGCGGACTTAAAAATAAAAATCTGAGCAATCACGGCATTTACGATCTTACCTAATGTCTTCAATTTTATGCAAAGGGAGAAGGGTCCACCACTTTTCTTAGAGAGTATATGAAAAGGTTTCGGGGAAACCATTTCTGGATGTTTTAAAGAAAGTTTTATTGTGAGTTTTTATGTGATGACGAAAGTGAAATTCATGGAACTTAAGGATCTGCAAATTTTGATTACAGACATTCAAAATCCCGCAAATAAGTATTTTGGGCTTCGCCGTATATTAAAAAAAGACGAGTATATATTTTGTGCGTCGTTTTTTCAATCAATTAAAACAAAAATTTGATACGGAGAAACAATTTTAATAACAAGATCTCATATCAAGTTTCATTTACCAAAGTCGAAATGCTTTTGAGTTATCGTTTTTATAAGACAGACTGACAGATGGTCAATCCATAGACAGATTTAATTCAAATTTGATATGGATTTATATTTTAGATGTGAACCAAATTCTATCTATCTAGCTTTCTACGTTTTGTATTTATCAAGGTCACTTAAATGCTGGTATATCAATATCAGACTTCCTCAATATGAATTTTGTTTCAAATTAATAAAAATATACAAATTCGGTATTAATATCGCATAACAAATTCCATTTGTCTCATTCAAAAAATTTTTATGTTATCATTTTCACAGGTAAACAGACATAATTACAGAAATGTTTTTTCCAGACTCAGGAAGATCTGTAGCATGGAGATACGTCAAGCTCTTGAGTTCAATTTTTTAATTTATTTTTTTTTACTATTACAATACTTTTTCTTTATATACTTCGTATACTAGAGAGTAAAAAAAAAGGGAAATGAAATCGGGAAATAAATTTTTAAGGAATAAAAATAACGAAACAACCAATTTAGAGAAATACGTGCAAGCAGAGATACATCAACAGAGAACTAATTGAAATATACAGCGTTGATCAGGATGTTTTTTAATAATGAAATATTTTACCGATAATTAATTTCATGTAAACTTCATTAAAACATTATTTCAGTATTTGCGAACAAAATTTTACTTACACGTCGCAGACGAAAAAGCGAAAATCTATTTTAATATTAATACGCGATAGAAATCCAACGCATCCGGGATAAATACTATTTAAACTTAATTTAATGCAAAATGTTACTTTGCATAAAATAACTTTTAATATAAAATAACTTCGGGTACTTTTATATAAAATAACTTCGTGTACTATAAAATGTTATAGTACACTGAAATAATTCTATCGCCCGCGATTTTATTTTTAATGAGCAATCTTTAAAGATGCTTAAAAGATTAATAATAATTCATTTTAAACCAATCAATAAAAGTGGAGTTGCTCAAAGTCATCCCTTTGCTAGGATATGGAGTATTAAAAATTCCTTTGTTTGAAAATCGTCTGCATCTATTTAATTATTAAAAACTGTGAAATATGAACCGAATTTCAGGAGAAAATTGGATGGAAAAGATCGCTTGCTCTGTAAAAAAATATGATGTAAATATTTAAACAGCATTGTTATATAATCATTAAATTATGTAATACATTATGTGCAAGTTTGGTTTTCTTTTTTCTCCTAAAAAATATACTTTGTTTTTCATAAATGATCCAACTATATGGATATTCGATTTCTTTACTGATATTCGATACTTCTCGAGGTAGGATCCGATCTCAATGAAATAGTGAACATCTATAATTTGCTTCATTTAGAGAAAGGAACTGGAAAATAATCCCATTAATTTATTTATAAAGAAGAAACGCATTATTTTCTTGCCTTCAGAATATATAAATAAATTATTTCTTTCACAGAGTTTTTTTTAGAAAGGCTGTAATTAAAGTAAAGTATCGAAACTTTTCAGTTTTTTTATCTCTTGCTATTGATATGATTTTTTTTGTTATGTAAAAAAACGAAGGCGTTATATAATTTTTTATATAATCAAATTTTATCATAGTATTTTGATAAAACACGAGGTGATTGTATTCTTCTTTTTAACTTTGACTATATGTTTGACAAATAAAATAGCTGAAACTTAACAATAAAAGTCAAAGCAGCTGTTACTGTATATTTTATGAATACGAAACAATAACATGTTTTTTTTGAAGCGCAAGTCATTGATTTCTCGAAGGATCGAATTTGCACGGATTGAAAAAAAATTATTAGTCATCAATCTACCACGAACCTGTTTGTTCTGCATAAAATAAAAATACGCAAATAGAGATGTGTTTTATCTTCAATTGAATTAAACAAACCTGATTAAATCAGCAGAGGTTTTAAGTGACTTTGCAATCTGATAGCACAATACAAGTGCATTATATAAGAAATTTACGTAATCAGTTACTCAGTTCAATTGTTCAAAAAATTTCATAACCCGTTTTTAAGGATTTTAGAAGAATTTGAAGTGTTGTTACTTCTGATATCTAGTCATCTCTTTGATGAAAATTATTTTTATTCCAAACTTTAAGAAATTACTTTACTAGTTACCTGTTTTCTTTTTTTGACAAAAGTGAATCATTCTAAAGTTGAAAATATTTGTAATAATAATTTGGAAATGATACAACCATTAAATATTTTGAAGTAGAAAAATGTATTTCAATTTTGTTATCACAATTCTAAATCATTTTGTCCATCAAAAGTTTTTTGAATAATTCTGATATCAAAAAGTTTTCATGATATATCACAAAATTTTTGGAGTCTGCTTTAAAGTTTATATCCTCTCTATTCCATAAATGGAATAACCTTTAAATTGTAAACCCGAAGAAGTCATAAATTCAAAATCAAATTCAGGTGCAAAATCTGTTAAAAATAAGTAAATTAAAATTAAAAACATCCATCAAACTTGTGGTGGTTTAGAGGGCAAATGTAATTTAAGCCTTTTTCAAAAAAAAAAAAAAAAAGCTGCTTTACATAGGTATCTGTTTGGTATTCATGAAAACCAGAGCTCTGATGAAATAACATTTTGTACCCGTGTAAATCAATATCCGGGACAAATATTTTCCATCTCAGCCTTCATTTGGTCACTGATTAAGGCGGTACATTTCAAAACTGAGGAGTGTTAGTAAAATTTTAAGCATTTAATTACAATTTTCTAACAGTTTGCGTTGATATTGGATTGAATAATTAAATTAAAGGTGATATAATTCCAATTCAGAAACACAAATTTTGCGGTCTAATATCTTCGAAAAGAGTTTCCTAAATATTAATTTATAATAGAAAATTTCTTGTCTATTTCTTTTATGTAACCAAATACAGGGTGGTTATAATTAAAATTTCACTTTGAAATGGTCATAAAAGGAAAACCACTGGATCAAATCAAAGCATATTCAATGTGTGCTATCTCAAAAATCACTGTTTATGGTGATAATCTAAACAATTTGGCGGAATTGAAAAATGTGCGGCACGCCGACATGTGCATAACATTCATCCTGATAAGCTGAGATCTACTGTTGAGAATGCAGTAATGCGATTTAACTTCCGTTTAGAAATTGGTAGACGCCACATTGAACATGCTTTGTAACACGTTTTTGGAACGATTAAACATATTTTAAACCGACGTCTTCATGTCTTATTTTGCTTAACAATATTGCATACAGCGCCATTTCCCTCCAAGTGGTAAGTTTTTGAACTTTTTTTTTTTTTTTTGGCGGAAAAGAAATTTCCATGACTTTCTTTAAACTATTACCAAGTTTGATAAAATTTGGTCCAATAGTTTTTCTTTTATAACCATTTTAAAGTGGAACTTTAATTATAATCACCCTGTATAATGCTAAAGCTATCTTTATTTCAAACTAGCCGCCTTTGGCGACCAGCCGGTTCGCCAATCTTAATGTTCGTTTAAATTTTAATAATTAAATATTTTACGCAATTCCTACTTTAATAGATTCTTCATCAAAATATTTTAAAACTTCAAATTTTGATAGTCATATAATTCACTCATAATATTATAAAGGCCTTCAGTCATAAAGTAATCTGTATCTCTCTAATTTTCTGTTAGCTCTCGTAGAATTTATGCTTTAAATTAAAGTGGAAAGAATTAATCTGTAATTAATATAATAATATTTTTTACTGAAACAAAGTATTTTTTATAATATGATTACTGATAACAGAGTCACTGAGCGTTTAAACTTTATGGGCACAAAAGAATATCTTTCTTAATTTATGTTATATCTCAAGAATTTGTCAACAAAATTTTCTACAGATTCATCATGAACAGATCGATTAATTAACAATGTTTAATTTTAAATGCATCAAACAGTAAGAAAATAAAATGAATCATTTAAAATAATCGGTCGAAAACATGTTTAAAAAAACTACTTAAAAAACGATGTACTTAAAACTATAAGCATATACAAAAAATATATAACTAACATAAATACAATTTAATTACAAAAGCATGCAACTAACCTAAAAATAATTTAAATCTAGAATCATTCGTTGATAATATTGTCAACAATCAGAACACAATGCGCATGCGTGAATTTTCAACGCCAGTTACGGTAACGCAAATGCGTGAATTTTTCTACGCCAGTTGGGGTAACGCTATGTAGATTAGAAATTTTTAATTTCCTTTATTATGTGTTATTTTAATTCAAAAGGGCTTCAGAATGAATCTGAAGGATCGATTAATTAACAATGTTTAATTTTAAATGAATAAAGCATTAAGAAAATAAACAGAATCGTTTGAAATAATCGGCCGAAAAATGTTAACCCTAGCCTCATTACTGTTGGGGAAAAAAACCGAAGCCTTACTCATTTGGCGTTGGGGAAAATGAAAAGAATTTTTGGCGGGAAGGTTAGTTTTTAATTAATAATTAAAATTCTAATTAAAATTAAAAAAAAAGGGAACCCAGGTGCACATTTCCAACCTCCAAGGTAGACACGTACCAAATTTGGTAGCTGTAGGTCAAATGGTGTTTTCTGTAGAGCGCCAACACACACACACACATTGAGCTTTATAGAAGTATATAGATGAAGTTTTTAGTACATCGGTACATAATTGTTTACTTATGGTCACAACTGTAAAAAGAAATGTTATTTAATTCTCTTTAAATCTTAGAAGTTTTTACGATTTAAGACATATATATATATATATATATATATATTGTAGTCGATGTCATCACCTACTTCCCAGAGTTTTGAAACATTGTATCACATTTTTGCTTCTTAGTAGCAAGATATTAATTAATTTATCAGTTTATCACATTTAAGCGTGGAATCAATCGATCGCACATCTTTCAGCGTAATACTGACGTGCGCCTGGGCATGGTTTAAAATATACAGTTAGACGTTTTGATGACACGTGAACATTTTCTTTTTTTCATTCTAAATGTTGAAAACTTATAGAATGTTCTTAGTTAATATCTAAAAAAAATGAATAAAATACCAGTGAAGTGTTTCATCCTTGACTCGATCGCATATCTATATAATATTAGCTGATATAACCGGCGTTGCTCGGATTTCAAATGTTTTCATACTAGTGTTTATGTAAAAACTACTGTTATAAAAAATAGTATAATGCACGGAATCCTTTTACTGTCTGACAAGGTTTAATTAAAATGAGAATATCAATTGAAACAGACGATTTTTTAAAACCAGCGGCAAATTTCTTTATCTCAAAAACATCTGCGTCTGTTCAATTATTTATTTAATTTTGAAAGGTGAATGAAAATTAAAGGCAACATTGTATTGAGATAAAAGTGATATCATTAAAAAGGCAAAAATTTAAATTTTTAGTCGATCTAAAAATATATTGTGGGATAATTTGTTTGAAAGTTACTTCAGAAAAATGGTAAACTTTTAGTTATTTTTTAATCCATTGATTATTCAATTAACTTTTGCATTTTTAAAAGTTGGCAGTATTCTTTCTCTTGTCTGAAATAATATGTGGCAGAAGTGCGCAAAATTAGTCTCAGCTATTTAGGAGTAGATTTGGAACATACAAGTATACATGCATAGTCACAATGACTTTTATTTACATTAAGACGGTCCATTTTGTGTTTAATCTATAATACAATCTAGAAAATGGACCTTTCATTTTTTTTACCCTTTTTGTGTGATTGCCTCCAAATTGCCGATTGCCTCCAAAATTAGAAACAAATCAATACATTTGGTGTCAAAACCCTGTATCGAATTTCACTTAAGTGGCTAATTTCATACAAACAAACTCGAATTAAACTCTCTAGGGGTCTTTAAGCTGTGCTAATTTCAGGATTTCTTTTTTTTTCCCCTCCACGACTTCCAAAATCAGATAATTTTTATTGATTTTAATTTAATCATAATATAAGCAGTTTTAAATAGCAAAATTTGAAAAACTGAAATAGCAAAGCATTAAATTGAGTATATTAATTAATTTACTCAATTAATTAATTTATATTAAATTAATTAAATTGATCACTTTCAAGAGAGTTGGCTTTGTTACATAGTGCATAAAAATGCAAGATTTAAATGCAAAAGAAATTTTATACAGAATAATAAAAAGGGACAAAATTTTTCGAAATGCTATTTATTATAGGATCAGGTATTTATTTTTAATTGTAGAGCAACATGCGTTTTTTAGAATTATAAAGTAATGTAATATAAAACTTATAAAAAGTAATTAAATATGAATGTGATTAGAATTATCTTCTACAATTTAAATAATATTTTATCTTAACACAAGGTTTGGATATAAGGCTTTTGTAAATTTAACGGAAATACAATATTAAACTATCTTGGGGGGGGGGATATCGATAAAATATTTCGACACCTCTGGGCACTCTTAAAGTTGAGGGTTCCTTATCTACTGTGCCTGTTTCATAATCAGGAAATTCCGTGTTAGCAGTCAAACTCTTGGTGGATTTGATTCAAGCTTTATCACAGATCCATAGTTCTGAGGATAAAATTACACTCAAACTTTAATACACTCAACTTGTTGTGTTTTCGAGTTATTGTGTTAACGTGCAGACGAACATGAGACAGATTGTTTTGATTATATATGTATAATATAATATTAATAAATAAGAAAGACGACAAATTTAGTATTTCTTTTTGCAGTTCACAGAAGTAATACCAATTAAAGTCATGCAGCCTTTACAATTTGATGGTGTAAATTATAAATATTATGTAACTTCAAACAGCCAATTAAAGCGAAAATCACCCGCTTTCATGATACATAATTATTGCACTTGAGAAAAATATTTTGAAGTTAACGTTTCATGTTCTTAATGACGTGCATTTTACAAACATAATAACTTACGTAAGCAGCCAGCATGAGGTCATTGAATATTTTCGACTTGGGAAGTTCGTAATTCCTGGTAGTAAATGTTAATAATCGACAAGTTTCGTATTTTTATTATTTGGTGCTAGCTATGCGTAAACGTTCCGTGAAGAATTACAACCTAGTAGGGGGTAAAGGTATAAAAAGTCGAGTTATAAACTGCGTTTCTTTTTCGCTGTTATTTTTTTATGTTTGCTGATCATTTAATGTAATAAAGATAATCCTAGGGAAAATTAATCTTGAACGGGTAAATTTCGAAATATCCTTTACTGCACTCCCCTCCTTCTCTCTCCACCCCAAAATTTTCAAATTTCTGATAACAAAAAAACTGAAACAAACAAAAACGCTTTATTTCAATGCACCATAGTAATATCATGCACGGTTAATAGGCATAAAAAATTGATGTAAATGCAATGCGCGAAATTTTATGCTAAATAGTAGCATCATGCATGATCAGCAGGCATAAATGATTAATGCAAATACACTTTGTACAATTATTTATGCTGCATAATATCACCATGCATGATCAGAGAAATATATGATTCGTGCAAATGCATTATGCAAAATTTTATGCAGCATAGTAGCATCATGCATGATCAGTAGGCGTAGATGATTAATGTGAAAGCATATAGCACAAAATTTTATAAAGCATAGTTATACCATGCAAGATCAGCAGCCATAAATGTTTAATGTAAAAACATTGCACAACAATTTAAACAGCATTAGTAGAATAATGCATGATTAGCAGGCATAATGCATTGTGCAAACTTTTATGCAGCGTAGTAGCATCATGCATGATCAGCAAGAATATATAATTTGCACAAATTCATTGCACAGAATTTTACAATTTTCTCAGGACGGTAGCCCCATAGGTGGCTGCAGACTGTGGAAGATACGAGGTAGATAAATTGTGCAAAATAAATATATAAATAAAAATAATTTTTTTAAGTTAAAAGAAATGGTAACCAAAGTTAACAAGAATGGGAAAGATTTTAGGATCGTACTAACGAAAATAGACCAATACTTACAACGAATGCATAAAAAAATGGATTATACAAAATTGCATAAATCTTGAAATGATGAAAAGTACAAAATTTCATAAATATTGAAATGATCAAAAATGCAAAATTTTTTAAATTTTGAAATGATCAAAAGTGCACATGTAAATGACATGTTGTACGAAACTCACAGGAAATAATCTTTTACTAAATGGCGTTAGGATCCTTTGTCTCACGTACAGCAATTTCAATGTTCCGACTTTTCATATTTACAATATGTATTTATTGCATCTGCGATTTTTGTACCTTTTTCCCGGAATTTCCGTGCTTTCAAACACAGTCTACATGTGAAATTCCGTTCCATCTCGTTCTTTTTTTTCATGCAATTCCTCTAAACAGGGTAACTAATTTCTTGTTTGGAGGTATTTGTTCCACATTACTCTTAACATTCGGCTACATTAAAAAAATATTGTTGAAGAAAGCAATATGCACCCACTTTTAACAAAATTATAGTTTTACGAGTTAAATTATCATTAATACTATTATTTTTCATAACTAATGGTTAATGGTTAAGTATTCATAGGGATGGCACCAAGAATTGCTTCTTTTTATGATACCCAACATTATTAGTAAGCCAAAAGGATTTAATTTAAACATAATTTGAAACTTACTTCAAAATTTATAATAGATAGGATCAACGTTTTTTAAAAAGCCAAGGCTTGGTTGATGACACAGAAAACTTGTTTCATAACAAAGTGTTATCATTAAAAAGGCATTTTAAACTTTAGAAATAATGAAAAGCCATTCATTAACACACAAAGCTGAAGAAGATGAGGTTTAAGATTGCCGACTGTGACGTGATTTGTTTTTCAAATGATTGTCAGTTTTCCCTCCAGAAATGAGAAGCACGCGCTTTCCCATTATTTTATACGTAATTGCTTTCACAAGTCTGGCATAAATTTATGATGCTTCCCAATGAGCCGACAAGAAGGAAATATTTATTATTTACACACTCATTTTTTTTGAAACACACGCGTGCAAAAACCTTTAGCAACTTAAATAGTTTAAGGTTTTACGTTATATAACTCCTTCCCTTTTTACTGCAATTTTATGTGTTTTCGCTATTTTTCGATGTATGCTCATAAATTATGCTGTCTTGAGTACATTACTTTAAAATTTAAAGCTTAACAAAAAGAAAGCAAAAGTATGGGTAAAAAACGTTTCTTTGCTTTATAATTTATGACGTGCCGTAAATATTTTATCACTTTGGCGAACAATTTAAATTTTAATAATAATAAATTGATTCAGTGAATTGGCCAACCCTCCAGAAAACACCCGTATCTCGCGGACATTTATAGCAGCAATGAAGGTTTTACGACAAGGGTGGCATGATTTCTATCTTAGCATCCATTAACTATTGCCTATTTTTCATATGCAGTCTGAGTTTTACACGTTTAATGCTGAAATACAAATACAGTGCTCTCTATGAACCCGGCTGGCGTCTCCAGCCTTATGCTTTCCTATATGAGTTTGGCTTGCTTCAATGCGTATTATATCCTTTAACAGTTTTTATTTTGAATTTTGAAACACTCTGAATACTACATAGCATGTGCTTTTAATCAAATACTGGACAGTAAAATCTTGCGATTGAAATACGAATAGATAGCTTGCAAATATAAGACAATTTAAACCTGACTTTGTTTCATCTAACAAGTGTATTGCTTTAATTCTGTGAATGCCCTTGGCAGGTAAATTCTGCATTTAGAAGACGGAAACTGGGACAATGAAGATATGTTTAAAATATTCATTTCTAAACCTACAACAAGAAATTGCGAACATGAGATACAGAAGTTCAGTATGTTACAAAATATTTGTGACTCAAATCCACGATACCTCTAACAACATAGCTAAGACTCTTCCACTAAGCCTAGAGCAGAGTTGACATGTTGCAAACTTGATTCCAGTAAAGATTTACGGCGAGTCTGCCCAGATTCATGTTTGACTCTTGGTAAATAAGTGGGATGATCCTAGTTAGGTGTTAGCTTAATGATTTGATTCCATTTAAAGCATTCACATAAATAACCTTTGAAACGGAATCGTACCTAAGTTAGCTGAACTGCCGAGTCCCATCTACGACAACGTCTTCCTGAAGTTTTCTTTTCACACCGTTGTTGTGAACAAATAAAATTTGAATCATTAGAGCAATTTGAATGAATCATCGATTTCTGTTATGATTCTTTTACACGAAATAATATAACATTTTCATAAATAAAATCTTTGTAGCTTCGAAACTGAACCGTAACCTAAATTAACTGAACTGCGAACCGAGTTCCATCTACGATAACGTCTTTCCGAAATTTCCTTTTCAAGCCGTTGTTATGAACACAATGTTTTAAATTAAATATGAATCTTTAAAATGATTTGGGATATGATTTTTTTACGTGAAATAATATAAAATTGGTATGAAAAAATACAAGACCGGAGTATTGGTATGAAAAATAAGACCGGATCTTAATTTTGAAGAGATAGATTGTTGCATTTTTGAGTTAACATTATTAAGATATACCATAGAAAACAGTTTACTTGTTGCTGGATTTAGTTCAAAATTTAGCCTTATCTACAATGATTTGATATAAAAATTTGAAACAGCTCTACAATTTCGATGTAAGGATTATATACTCTACTTCATTCTTACTTAGCATGCTTGTAAATCATTTCTTTCGCATACATACGAACAGTTAGATGAACAAACTATAAACGAATCTAAGAAATTGATGCAAATCTACAATTTTACGGTCATGAATGTACGCATTTTGCTTAAAATTTGATAGATGATTTTTGATGAAAGAAATCACATACCGAATTCATTCATTAAGTTCGTGACATATTTTGAGTTGTCGCCTTCAAATAGGATGGACCAATAGATGATTTCTTCCACTATTTTCGTACAAAATTTGATAGAAATTTGTATTTTGATTCAAAGATCTCTTGCTAAATTTCAGTTGTCTAGCTTGTTTAGTTTTTGAATTGTCATGTTCACCGACCAACCAAGACGCAGACATAATTTCAAAAATATTTTTTTCAGACTCATAAAGCTCTTAAACGAGGTGTTTTATTGAAATTTCAAAAGAGAATCTTTTGACGATTTAGTTAATATATATCACATGCGAAAACTTGAAAATAAAAAAAATGACGTGAAAATGTAAGATTATTTATTGTATTATCATTATATATATAAATAAAAGAGTAAGAAATAATATTTTTAAATAAATATATTTTGGGTCTTCCAATTTTTTCAAAACTATGTGATAAATTGATGATTGATCTAATATGGATATTCCACAGTATTTATTCTTTATCCATATATGAAATTATTTTTCCTAAATATTTCAAGAGTATTATTCGAATTTGTAGTGCAGTAGGAAAGCTATAAAGATTAAGCCAGATCAAACCCGATCCAGACAATTAAATAGCATTATTTATAGATAAACATTATTCATTAAAAGAAAAAGCGACATTTCCTTGTATTAATTTAATGACAGAAAAACAGCATTGTTTATTTTTTGTAAATTTCAAAATGTAATAAAATGTCTCTATTATCAATCAAATCAACGAAAATCAATTTGTGTCATTTTAACTCCAAAAGATTTTATTTGTGGATCTCTTATTTTTTTTCCAGATCCTCCGGATAATTGGTGTCCTGATAAAGTCCTACTATCCGAACTCGCATACCTCCATTAGCTAAGATATTCTATTATTCACCATCTCCACTATCTAAGATATTCGAAACTCCCCTGAAAATAGATTCATAAGATAGAACTATTGATCAAAATTCTTAGAAGGCTGTATTTGAAATCTATTTTTAAATTTCCCAAGACAGGTGATCTCTGCCTATCCTTTCTCTTTATTCTCAGAATTGACAGGTTTTCGCCGGGAAGAGATGTTCCGAGCGGATTTATTTATTTTCAACGGAAATTGGAAAGTTTCAGTTTCCAGTACTTCTAATAAAAGAAGGAAAATTTTCAGTTTCTAAAATTTTAATCATGCAGAATGTTGCATTTCTTTTTTAATGAACAAATGAGTATTTCCATGAAATTAGTTTTCAACGAATCAGGTACTTTTTAACGCTTTCGGAGAAATTCTAATTTAAATTATGCATCCCTTTTTTTGTAAGAGAAATGTTAAAAGAGAGAGAGAGAGAGAGAGAGAGATTCCGGGAAATTTCAATCATTGTTGTAAAACCTTTAAAGAATTCAAGAATTCAATGTCTTTTTTTTTATGCTTTTCTAAGAAAACATATATATATATATATATATATATATAATAAATTATTTTTTTAATATATGTGTATGTATGTATATATATATATATATATGTATATATATATATTCAGTTTTAATTTAGTTAATATATAGATATTACTCAGTCTTAAAGGACACTTAAAGTATCTTTCTGTTGCGCGGAAATTTCATGTATTTCATGATTTTAATAACTGTAACTTTATCTATAGTAAACTTTCTTTGATTAAACGTCTTAAGCTTTCAATTCTTTCGTTTTAGCTCCAATTTCACTTCCTAAATGCCCTGGGGGTTAGATTCAGACAATTTCAGACACTAGACATAGTACAATATGAAACCACTCTTTTAATACAAGGTGTGTTCAAAAGAAAAGGTACGAAACGACACTGTAGGTATAAATGAAGACTTTATTCAAAGTATACACCATAGGCCTGAGCACAACGATCCCATTGATTAACGAGCAGAGGGATTCCTTGTTTCCAGAATTCCTGTGGCCGTGTGTTTCCAGAATTCCAGTCCTTCACAAAGTCTTTCAATTAGCCGCTCGAGTTGAAGCGCTTCCCTTTCAGATTTTTTCAGGGGGCCAAACACATGAAAATCGCAGGGCGACATGTCCGGACTGTAGGGCGGATGGTCGAGCTACTCTCAATTGAACCTGGCCATTCGCATGTGTGACCTTGGAGACGTGTGGACGCGCGTTATCATGGAGCAGAACCATGCCCTCCGTGAGTTGCCTGGTATTTTGTTCTTGATGGACCTGCTTAGTCTTCGGAGTGTCTCACAGTACACATCGGAGTTAATGATTCTTCTGTGCTCGAGGAATTCAACAAGTAGCGGACCTAGATGGCGTTATCGAGGACGCTTTGAAGGACTGGGTCTCGTCACGACCACAGGAATTCTGGGAACAAGGAATCCTTCGGCTCGTTAATCAATGGGATCGTTGTGCTCAGGTCTATTTTGCATACTTTGAATAAAGTCTTCATTTATTCCCAGTGTCGTTTCGCAACTTTTCATTTAAATATCCCTTGTAAAATGATCGACTTAGTTTCACATTTAAACACATTTTTAGTTTAATTAACATATTAATTGTTTATTTTGAGATTTTTTTTTTTAAATTTTGGTAACTTTGTAGAAAAGTTGTGCGCTATTATTTATCTCAAAAGATAGATGAAATTTTGTCTACGATTTTATAACAAGTATTGAAGATATCGAATTTCGGACTGTATCTGTAAAAGGGATGATTTTCTGCTGATCTGTCTATGCACAAGCATATGCAAGAAGCTCAACAACGCTCGAAATTCGATAAATGAAGCTTAAGGCAGGATTCTTACGCCAAAATTATACGCTCTTATTTAATTTCGGGCTAAATCAGTCAAATTATAAATTGTCTGTTTGTTCGTCTGTCCTTGTATATGAGAACTCAATAACTGAAAAACATAACAAACTGGAAAAAAGAATTTTCGTGCGAGAATTATCATCACAAATTTAAATCTGTTCAGAATTTTGAATAAATGAATAGATACAAAATGCTAATGTAATTTTTGTCGCTGCACTACAACGCTAAACATAAACATGCCTTGTTGTTTAAGTCTGAACAAGCAAACATGAAAATTCATCAAAACCTCCAATTTTTTTACTATTACAGTATTCTCTTTATATTTAGTATACTAGAAAGTAAAAACAAACAAACAAAAATGTTAGACAGCTCTTACAAAATCAAAATAAGAGCAACCGTTGTGCAAATCAAGTAAACACAGATTTTCTCATCCACAAGGCTTCACAGGATTGAATTAATTCAGTTTGGGCACGTCTCCATAACAATTTTTTGTAAGAATAAACATTTAAACTAATAATGAAATATCCAAAAGGAAGTATTACCTCCATATTCCTTATTTAAAGAAATGCAAAACAATCTGTTTTATGATAAAACTGATATATAATTCATCTTTCCACTTTTTTAAATAAATTTAGTAAAAACAACGATATATTTAAGATCAATCATCTGAATATATCAGTATTGCACAATGTTTGGCTTAATTGCTCTGCAGTTCATTCCGATATTTTTAAAATCCGAAGGAAATATCTAAAACCTCCCGAATGAACTGCAGCTGTTTCACGTGATTAAATACAGATATATAAATCAAAGTAACGACAACAAAGGAAAATTAAATAAACTGTTTACAAGTACGTGTAAATATTTTGCAGCAGATGTTAATCAGAGTGTTAAATAAAAAATTTTCTAGAATTCATCGGATTTCTAGATACGGAAATATTTGAAATGAAGACATTTATTATTACCTAACTAAAGATAAACTAAAGACAAAAATGTTATAGTAATTTAAACAGTGATTATAAATCTAATCTGTAGCATTGATTGAAAATTTCTTTTACAGAGCAATGTTTGCAAGTCTTCTACGAGAGAAAAATAAAAATGAAAACTTTTCAGCGTTAAAATACCAAACGATATTCAATTGCTTTAGAGAATGAGAATTCAGTTCTTAATTGCAGGAAGATCTGTCTTAATCATATACAAATTTTACGTTTCAGTAATACCATTATGCGCAATTTTTTAAAATTTCTTTACAAATATTGTATAAATATACATAAACAAGTGTAAATAATTCAGAAAAAATAATTTTAAAAATTACTTTTTAACTTAGTTTTAATTAGAATTAATTAATTAACCCATTGAATGCAAAATAATTTTAACACCTATTAATTATCACATTTTATTTTTGACATTTATTTCTATTTTGATCCTTATGAAAATTGAAAAGACGCCTGACATATTTAAACACTGTGAAGTGATTTTTGAATTTTAAACTAATTGCTTTTGAAAATGAAATACATATTTAAAAATCAAAAATTCCATAATCAATGCACGAAGTTGACACGACATTTGTGAGAATGACGTGTCAACAACTAATCCAAATAATATCTTTAACTCATTAAAATGAGTTAAAGATATTATTTGTTAAATCAAAACTCTTGTTTCAATTATTTTTTTCTCTTTCAGGTCAAAAATATAGTAAATAACTATTTTTTTATTGCTGAAATTTAATCATGTTGTTTATCAATTCCGTATTATTCACATTTTGCACACTAAATATGTTGGATTAATTGCAATCATTTTAAATTCTTTCATTAGATATATTTTTAATTAAGTTTTATATCAGTATTCATGAATCAATCAAGGGGGAGGGTTACCTCATATATGAAAAGGAGAAATTGTCATATATATATAAAAAGCTCTTGCTCCTTTGGAGAGTGCACTAATAATGACTTTTGCATGATTAACAGGTTCATCTTCGCTGACGGATAGTACCTCTGACTCTAATTTACTGTTCTCCGTGTTTAGTCATTCAGTTTACAATGGATGCTGCTGCAACGAGGAAGTATTTACTTGTGGTTCTGTATTCATGACTCTCAAATCGTATGTTTTATATTTTTTTAGATGCAGTAATAAATATATTATTTAAAATCAAAATTGTTTATTGAATATTTTTCTTCTTTAATTGCAAAAATAGTAGTGATACAAATATGAAGCATGACGCGATGCAAGTTGTAACTTTTAAATTGGATTGCAATGCATATTAATTTCGTACATTAAATACGTTACATGAATTACAATTATTGTAACTCGTTTAATAACAATACTTTAAATCAAGTTTCATTTCAACATCCATAATTCATAAATCATATGTCTTATACGTCGCAAAAGCATAACCTAAAATAACTGTAAGAAAGGAGAGGAACAATATCGGATTCGGCTTGTTTTGGATGATTTTAAACAACAATAATTTTTACACAATAATATTTTTTTTATCACGACTTATTTCACAAAACCCTTTGTTCTTTTAGTCATTTACTATTCTCCCCTTTTTGAAATTCGATTCTTATCTTATTTTTATGAATTAGGTCTTGCTGAAGCATTTCATCTGACTGGCTATGCTGTAAAAAATATAATTGGAAAGTACTGTCATATTTATTTATTTTCGGCTTGTTTCGGCAGACGATATCTTTTTTTAAAATCTAAAAGTTTCCAGACTATTGATAAAAGCGTATCTTTGTCTTCCCTTATCTATACGATGCTTTCATGCATGCGTTCTTGGTACGTTCAACTCTTCTATAACACACTTTTCGCCTTATTCTGACAATCCATTAAACAAGGAGATTCTAAAATTATGGGATAAACTGTTAAAAATGATACAGTTCGCTAAAACGAAAATCTTTTTTAAGTGAATTAATGGAGGTACAAAAGCGTTTAGGCTCAAGAACCACAAAAA
>JAPMOR010033400.1:370120-390569 GCA_026543865.1 Argiope aurantia
GTCATATTTGGAAAGAAAATCTTGTAAATAATATTTTAGTTCTCAATTGATGTCCGTTTGTACTACAAGAAGTGTGTAGCAAATCACTTTCGTCCATACGTTCCTGAGAAAACTAGTGGGAGTGGTCTCAAAAGTTTCCCCCTTATTCTCTAACAAAGATGTTATCCCTCTCCCCCCATATAAAATTGAGGACTTCGGGCATGGCAATGAGTGCTAAGATTTTTGTTTTCAGGATCCCGCACATGATGGTTGTAAATGTTATGGTTTAGTAAAGAAAATCTGTGTCGACCTGCGACTTCGCTGGCATGCTGTTAATACACAAGTGCAAGAAAATCGAATATGTATTTTGGGAGCCTTTATTCTGACCGATTGAAGAAAGAATTTGATATAGAACTACAATTGCAGTCACAAAATCATATGCAAAATTTTATTTATTGGAGTCATTGCATTTTTGCGTTCATATCCACGCGAAAGTACAAACCAACAGACGGTTAACTTTTTGACAGATTTGGTTCAAAATTAACCTGTATTCGAACAGACGGAAAAAAAAAGACTTTCGTTGAATGGATTTCGTTCAAAATTTGATAGAAATGTACAAATTTCATGTTAAATTCACAGAATAAATTTCATCTGTCTCAAACACAACATTTTTCAGTTAGCGCATTCAGAGAAAGACAGACAGACTGATTTACAGAGCGATAGGCACAAATATTCCAAAAACGTGTTTTTAGACTATTACAATACTTTCTCTTTGTACACTTCGTGATGAGAAAATAAAAATGTTCGATTTAGTTAACTGTACCACCCCACAAAAATTATCCCTGTTTTTAGAATGCCCCTATAGAAGCAGCATGGATAATAAAAATCATTTTGAGAGGAATTTCAGATTAATATGAATTCGGTTAAACATTTCATATTACATTGAAATTATTATAAAATTCAGTGTTGAACAAAAGTGGGGATTTCTTTATATAGTATACGATTTCCTACATAAAAATCAACCATAAAAGACTGTACTGCACAATATATTACTTATATGCATATGATTCCATAATAGAAGACTGTGCTCTTTTATTATGTGTTCTCAAATATAAGAACACAAAATTGCAAATGAAAGACAAAATTGGATTGTAGATTGGAAATTGAAGATGTTATTCTACCGATTCAAAACGTCTGGTTAAGGATTCAATTCATTTATTGCCCACGGAAGTGACTTGACCTGTTTTTTTGTTTAATTTCTAAATTGATTGATTTATATTTCAAATAATAATTGTAAATATTAAGAAATGTGAAAAAAAAGATTTATTGGCAGTATCCATGGAGATTTTGGTATAGGAGGTAAAATTGGTTCTAGGTGTGGTGGCTGATCCGTTGCTTGGGAATCCTGGACATGTGCCCATTTTCCTAAAGGTGTCTGAGGTGGAAGAGTTAGTCTAGTAAGTAAGAGTTAGTAAGAGCTTGTCTCTTACATGCCTAGGTGCTGCCTATGCCCCATATGGGACGTGAATATATTATGCGGTCTCAATAGGTCTTCTCGTATGATATGTGACAAGGACAGGGCATAAAATGCTGTTCATAATAAGCAATAGAAGTTCATTGCACAGTTTTTAATGATTTTAAGATCCATGTGTAAATAAGGAATTTTTGATTATTATATAGAAATTATTATCGTTAATGTTGTTAATAATATCATTAGAATGTACTGTAGGAGGGTTGTCGCAATTTTGATTACATGAGAATTGAAAAACCGTGTTATGAAAGTACTGTGTTGTAGAAAGGTTTGCCTTAAATGGGAATTGAAGACTGGGATCGAATAAAATTGCCGTTAAGCATTTGCAATGTTTGTAGGAGAGATGAAAAACATTAAAGATATTCAACAAAATCATGAGGTCAAATTGCTTTGATTGTCCTCACTATTTCTCCTCTTTTATATACTTTATTTACGTGTTTATTTATTTAACTTTGCAATAGTTAGTTAAGTATTTTAATTTTTGTAACACATGTATTTAAGAACAGTTGCAGAATTTCTACAAAATTTAACATTCGGATCTAATGAAAATTAAACTTCAACTGCTGTTAAATAATAAGAGAAACGATCTCATTTTAAAAGCAAAATAAAGGTTATTCCCCTCTTTCAATTCAGAAGGAGATCATTAAAATTTTTTTAAATTTTATTTCGAATAGAGATAAAAAAAATCTTGGTGTCACATGAATCGTTAAGAATCTGGAAGTAAGTTCCAAAAACTACGGAAAAGTCATCAACATTTTATTAACCTTCAGTAGGTTAACATGAATGCCTTATTCCATTTTATATGTTAAACCAAGAAAGAGCTCTTTCATTCCTATGCACATTTATTTAATGTGAATGAGTCAGTCTATTTCATGAGCTAACTGAGAATGAGCTCTTTCATTCCATTGTGTTTGGTGAGTCAGAAAGACAGGTGTAAGGCAAGTGAAAGAAAGACAGCTGAAGTGTAAGTGACAAGGCAGGTGAGATTCCTGTGACATTTAAGACCAGTTAACTGCAGTTGGAAACGGAAGTAGAACTAAAATTATTATTCAAAAGTAAAAGTAATTGCATTATTGATTTCTCCTGGTTGATATCAACGCAGTTTATAGTTAAATAAATTGCGATATTTTAAAAGTTATTTTCTCTAAGATTCAAAAGGAATTTAAAAAGTAGCATCTGTAGAGTCAATGTCAATCTTTTATAAACATGGAAATAGTAAAAATGAATCGAAGTATGAGTGAAAGTTTGTTTCGATAAAAGAAAAAAAAATTCAATATTTTCATAAGAATGCATATTACATTCACAATATTTTATTTACATTTTTTACCTTAAATATACATTCATAATAATTTATCTTTTAGAACCAATAGGGAACATTTTCTAAAATACAAATGAATGAATGAACTTCAGAATTTTAATTTAAAGCGATTATTTTTTTAGTAGTTTAAAACGAAATGCTACGGCATTCCTTACTTTTACTTGATATTTTATTTGATGATGGCGCTGTGTGGTGTTAACTTGATCACTGAAATTTAAAATTCATCATTCTGAATATTTTTTCAAAAGTTCGAATGCACAAATGAACCATGGGCTTAAAAAAGATTTGAATTCAAGAATTTTTTTAAAAAATAACTTCTTCATATCAAAAGGTTTTAAGAGGAATAAATTAAATAAAATACAAATAGTAAAATGAAATTAAAGTTTTGATAAATTTATGTTATTATATTATTTAATAACTTGATAAACTTATGTTATTATATTATTTGATAACTTGATAAACTTGTGTTATTGCATTATTTGATAACTTGATAAACATATTATATTATAAAAGGTGAAATTCCTCTTTATAAAGCAATTTTATTATTATCTAAGTTTAGGAGAAAAAAAATTCTCGTTATATAATTACCCGTCTCTGATAGTGTCACCTATTGTTGTGATCCTTTCTACCATTTTGTAGCCTTAGGTTATATTTCCACTTACCTCATTTGTCCAATATTATTTATCCTTGCATTACGATTCCGATCCTTCGATGTTATTGATCCCTTTGCTTTCCTGCTACTACCGTTAGCAATTACCCCACTGTTACCCCAATTACCCCACAAGATCATATATCTTTGTACTAAGATTTCAGATCACCTGATATTGTCAAATCCCCCTTTTTCATCCACTTTCTTTTTATTCCTTTGGTCGCATCGCATATTATGTACCTTTTTGTTATATTGCGCATTAGCAGTTTCTTATTGACTTTGAAATTAAAATACATTATCTGTGAAAGGTACTTTAAATATGAAAACATTAATTTTGATAATAATCGGATCCACCTTAGCAGAATGAAAAATTAATTAATTAATTTAAAAATAAATTTTATTAAAAATAATTGAATTAAATAATTATTAGAAACAATATTTGACGGTATCTGCTGAGATATTAAAAATTTATAGCGATATATATGCAGTAAAGTGAACCAAAGAAAGAAGAAAATGAAATTATCTTGCATATATTATTTGTGTGCCTATATTTCGTGATTAAATAAACTCACTGTGATGAAATTATTTCATAATCATATGATATCAAGCATCAAATGGACTCGTCAGTTTAATTTTATTATTCATTTAATGATGGAGGGGGAAAAAATGACACTTGACTACAGTATGATCCAAAGTGTAATAACACGTTAGATGACATACATGGTTACGTTTGTCGCGTGGTTGTGATGTCACGTGAATCTACTCATATTTGTCGCCTGACTGCTACGTTACATGAATCTACTTTATTGCAGATCTCAGATATATAATTGTAGTAGATCTCAGTGATCAGTGATTTTCTTGTGTTTCTTTACGTTTGACATAGGATGATCTAGTGGCATGACTTCGGCTGCGGATTCGATACCCGATTTTACTAAGATGCTAAAGATTTGCCGTATATGCGAGCCTGGTGCACGGTAAATTTCGAACTGGGAATAGGTTATTAAACCCAGAGTCGAGACCTTACCACTAAATCACCCTATGTCAAACGTAACGACGTGGGTCAAACCACCACCGTTGGTGTGATGCGGAAGTTTGATGCGGGTGATGCTAGCTCAAGTGCTGTTCTCGTCACCTGGCCAGGTTTCAAAATGGTGAGGGCCTTCTCAAAATGGTCTTGTGTTGCTGCCAAACAGAATGTTAATATAACTGAACTGAACTAAATTAAACTAATCTTTGACAGAAATCTGAAAACGTTACTCTCCAAAAATCCGGTAGGAAGTTATTGCTTTTCTCTTTTAAGTTCCTGTGCTTGGAAATTAAAGTACACTATTTATGAAAATCATCTCTTAATGGAAGAAAAATTCATAATTTTAAGGTGAGGACAAAGTGTTGAATGCTTCTTGAAAAAACAATTTTTCGTGACCACGACCATTTAAAGTAAAAAATTATGAATTTATAATTAATTTTGGTTGGGTATTTTTGATAAATATCGAAAAATCTGATCTGATTTTGATAAATATCTTATTTTAATTTTGCTCCGAAATTTCTCGCAACATGAGAAATATGAGAGAAAGAAATGTTCTTGTATTTTTCTAATTACAACACATTTATGCATGCTTCCACCCCGTTTATTTCATTCAGAAACATGATTACGTTTACCTCAGATTATATAATTTTTGATTCAAATATTTAATCAGATCTAATTCATAGAATAAAATTGTACTTTTCCTTGACAATGACATCTGACGATATCATTCGAGAAGTTTTTAACACCCCCCGTCACTCTTTTGGGTTTATTCCAAGTCTATTAATCTTGACTTAAAGTCTTCAGAGCTATTTTTAACAAGCTCTCTTCCAATCTGCATCCTCCGAGAAATCGAGCAGTTTCTTGGGGCTTATGTAAAAGAACGCCCATCTCTGTCACTTGAATTAAAAAGTAAACATGCGCTTAATTATCATAATGTATTAGTAGCCTATTTGATGCACTGAATTATAATGAATTGAATTGATTATCCAATTGAAAGTCTCACTCAGTTAAGTCAGATTAAGATTTCGTTTTGAAGCTACATGAGAGCTATTTTTGGACTGACCTCGTAATGATAAGCCGCAGCTAGATGAACCAAGTTACTACGTCAGCTTACTTCCAGTGCTTTCTAACCGACTTACACAGACTCTTGTATAAGTTTGGTGAAATTGGCTCCGAAACTCTGTAATTAACTCACTAAGGTACCTTACGATTGAAAGAGTTTCATAACAATCTGCGAAACATTTATTGACAAATTTTCCTTGGTAATGTATTTATTCTGTGGTCATATGGATATGATGTGGAAAGTCGAGATTATATTATCAGCTCTTTTAGCTTTTACTTGACCGAGAGTCTCATCATAAGAATCTGCGATGTTAATATTGACAAAGATTCTTTGGCATTGTATTTTTTCTGTACTTGACTGAGAGTCTCATCATAAGAATCTGAGATGCATTTATTGACAAAGATTATTTGACATTGTATTTTTTCTGTGTTCATATGGATATGATGTGGAAAGTCGAGATTATATTATCACCTCTCTTAGCTTTTACTTGAATGAGAGTCTCATCATAAGAATCTGCGATACATTCATTGATAAAGATTCCTTGATTTGAATTTATTTTTTGGTGATATGGATGTGGTGTGCAAATTCGAGATTATATCAGGCCACTTCGACCCTATTTGGCTAAAAGAGTCTCATTGTTAATAACTATGATACATTTATTGACAAATATTCCTTGATATTGAATTTATTTTCTGGTCATACGGATGTGGTGCACCATTTCGAGATTATATCAGGCCACTTCGACCCTATTTGGTTTAAAGAGTCTCATCGTTAATAACTATGATACATTTATTGACAAATATTCTTTGACATTGCATTTATTCTCTGATCATATGGATATGGTGTGCAAACTCCTAGATTATATCAAGCCCTTTTTTTGTTCTGTTTGGCTGAAATAGTCTCATAATTAAAAACTACGATACATTCATTGACAAAGAGTCCTTGATATTGAATATATTTTCTGGTCATATAAATGTATGTGCAAATTCGAGATTATATCAGGCAACTTCAGCCCTATTTGGTAAAAAGAGTATCATCATTAGAAACAAGATATATTCATTAACTAAGATTCCTTGATATTGTATTTATTTTCTGGTCATGTGTATATGATGTGTGAAGTTGATATTCTGCCATCAGCTCACTTCGATCCTTTCTGACTGAAATCGCCATTAGAAACTTCCAAATTTTCATTAGCAAAGATTCCTTGCAGTCCTTTCTATCAATTACTGCTTCATTTCTCAAAATACTTGCATGTGTATTACGAGTTCTTCGGGTTATAGACACTCTAATGGCCTTATTTGGAAGTTTTTTTTTTATTTGTTAACTATTTCCCTGTCTACGAATTCTTACACATTTTCTGATGAAAGATTCCGGTTGTAGGCAACTCCAAATAAAGGAAATTATGGATTTTCTGTATATTAAAATGGACTTTCCTTTCACTATTATTCATCGTCTTCATTTACATATGCTTTAACTAAAACGTTTTTAAGATTTTTTTAATTTCATGTTTATTGCATCTCTTTACCAGTTGCCATTATATGCTTCATTTTTGCTACTGGAGTTACATTGCATGCTGGTGATTCATCCATTAGGAACTGCAGAATTGCAGTTTCTCTAACATTTTTTTAAAGAAACGTCTGTTTCGTTCACTATTTCGCCCTGAGAATTTGATGAAGGATTATATAAAAAAGAAATAAAAATAATAACAATGAAAATAGAATCCAGAAAGTGAATGAATATGTAGGAGATACACAGGATTTGGGCTGCTCACCAAATGGTTCTTAAAAGCATCGAAATTTGCACACTGTGCATCGTTAATTAACAGATTGGAAAAAAAAATAACCTTTTTATCCCCTTGAATTAAGCTTTGGCTTGGGAAAAATTTTGGCAGCTCGAATTTGGCACTCAGCCAACTATTCTTTCATTTTCGAAGATAAATTGGCTCTATTGATATATGTATTCTTTAAACTTCTCTCATTTCTTATTTCAAGGTTTCGGGCCATCTTTTATTTTTTTCTCAACAGGATCCCATCTGGTATAATACTGATAGTTTCTTTCCTGGAAACTACATCTGAAAGCTTTTATTGCTAGAAATCACTCATCAAAACAGGATATTTTGTAATTTTTAAAAAAAAATATGGTCAAGATGATTAGGATGAAAAATTTTAGGATATTCAGTAGTGAAGTCGTTTCTTTTTACTACATTTCATTTAAATTGTTTGAAGAATTTTTTTTTGCACGATTGCTCGTTTCTGAATGAACGAGCTGCCTATATTATTGCTGCTTGTAGATTTCCAAATTGAAAAACTGAAAATTCAACAATTTGGTGACTGAAGTCTTGAAAAATTACCTGAAATAATTTATGCTATTTTAATTTATGTGATGAATAATATACATGCTATTTTAATTTAAGTGATGAATAATATACATGCTATTTTAATTTATGTGATGAATAATATACATGCTATTTTAATTTATGTGATGAATAATATACATGCTGCTAACATTTTGACTGATTGGAGCAAGTGCATAAACATATATACATAACATCATGTATTTTATTTTCATAAGCAAAGTCTGAAATCTCTCTTTTTTTTCTTCCTAACCATAAGGATCTTTTAGTTCAAATGTCAAAACCAAAAGCTATTTGTTGGAGAAAGGGACGTGCATTTCTTCCCACCCACCCTCCATCTGTCTCCGATCAATGACACTGGTACTTTTTCTCATTTTCTCGTTTGTAAGCTTTACCCTGTGACATTTCACGTTAAGGTTAAGGATTTCGAATACAGATGATAGGGAGGAAGATGTTTGTTTTATCCGTGTTTTTCAAAACAAACATTTTGATCTCATGCTGCTTTTCTAAAAGGATCTTTGGCACGCTGTTAAGCATGATTTTTTTTGATTTATACAGGGTGGTTCCGTTTCAAAAAACCTGTTTCAGACTTCTCAGAAGTTGATGTTTTGAAAGATAGTGTGCCTTCCATGCTAGGTATATTTTAACTCAAAAATATTTAACATGGGGTGTATTTTATGGATAATATGATGACAAGAAATGTTATGGAAAAAACGAGATATTATTTGCAATATTTCAGCCTTGTGTGAAATGTTTCTGCAGATGAAATGTAAAAAATATTTCAGTGTCAGAAAAAGCAACAAATAAAAATTTTTTGTTTTCATAATTTGTTAAGGAAAAGTATTCAAACGGTGATAGAGGTTAAAAGTTCTTCTCTTTAATATGTAGCAGTATAATATCAAAACTATTAGATGCCTAGGGTAATTAAAAAATTGCATTGATGACAGATAATTATGATAAAATAATAATAATAATAATAATTGTAATAAAAGATAGAAAGAAAAAATTTGATCAGAATACAGGACGAAGCTGAAAGTTTTGTTTATGTTCCTCTAGGTGAAACCGCTTCATTATAACAGCAACATCTAAGTGGTAATCCATTTTATGCAAAACACTCTGAAGCAAGCTCACATCGATTGAAGAGTATTCGATATCTTCTAAAAGTACTTCTTGTATCTTCATTTCACTGGGGTCACAGACTCTGCTTTAAAGCAGCATCCTTTGTGTGTAGCAATGAAAAAAATTTAGGAATACATGGAAAATGGTTCGCATAGTTAAAAACCCATGGATATAGGAACCCATAGAAATTGGTTCGCATAGTTGAGAACCCATGAATGCACGAATCCATAGAACGTAGTTCGCATGCTGTCCTGGACCTGATTATGATTTCTAAAGTCCCTTTGGCAGTGTAATTCTCATGGGTTTCATTTCCTTTCTCAAACTAATTCAACCAATTTTTTATTGATTTCAATTTCAATCTTAATATAACGATTTAAATAATCGAATTTTGACAAGCTGCAATAACAAGGTGTTTAATATCGGGCCATCTTCAAGAGAGTTTGTTTCAGTATCTTTCTTTAAAAACAATGAAAATTAAGATTTATAAATTATTTTAGCAAAATAGTAAACAAAATGGTGAAACTTTAAAAAAATCAAAACATTTCCGGTCGTTGATAAGCCATTTTTTAGAATTATAATACAACATATATTTTTAGAATTCTACATCAACGTAAAATAAAACTTGTAAAAAGTAATTAATTAGTAAAGTTGTTAGATTGATGTTTCAAGACGATACTTGATTTTTATTTAAATACGTTCAAGCGTATGGCTCTTGTAAATTAAACGGAGAAATAAAATATTTTCTATATTTAATATTTCTAATATTTCCTCTTTAAAATATTTCAAAGATCTCCTACATTACTTGGCTCCTAGGCAATTAATTGCCTAAGCATATTTAATTATCAAGTCTTAATGTGCCGAAAGAGAGTCATCACATTGCGTATCATTTGATACGCAGACAAAACATTAAGCGACCTTTGACACTTTGTCCAAAATTTTACTTCCTGTCGTTGCTTACAAGGAAATTAAAACCATTTGTACTGAATATTAGTTTCAAATAGCTCTGTCTTATTATTGAGCAATAAAAAGGAAAAACTAATTTTGTCAGTTTTCGTTGTTATCGTTTTGAAATAATATTTCAAGGAGATATTTCTTTGTAATTGCGCTTTGTTAATCTTCTTTCTGTCGCCCAGGTTTATGTAGTTGGATTAGGATTTTCATAATAAAAACTCTCTTAAATTTGAAAATGAAACAATTCGTTTTAGTAACGTGAAGCAAGATATATAGAATTTCCAAGTATCAACTGAAAATGACTCCACAAAAATAAAATATATTTTACTTTATGAAGCAAATTTAACGACGTAGGGGAGGGACGAAAAACATGCCCCTCGAAAGCCATTTAGGGCCACTATTTCTAAAATTTCTTCTACGAATATTGGAGAAAAAGTACTGTGAAAAGGCAGAAAAACAAATTGGAAATTTCTGAGGAGCATTCATTCATTTTCAGCATTTTATATAAAAGAGTACGCATACATGTTAAAAGAGTATGCATACATTAAATGCATACTCTTGTTGTAATGAGATTTTTTAAAACGAAAATAAGATAAATATTGGTTTTTAGGAGTATTTCTTTTGATATGCTTCAATATATTTCTTTTTAATAAAAGCTAAAATATACGTTTTTAAAAATAAATTTTTAAGTAATTTAATGTAAAAAAAGCTATTCTGGTTAGTTAATTTTTTTTTTGTTATCCTTTTAAATTCATATTTTTATTTGAAAAAAAAAATACAATCGAATTTATATTTAACTTTCCGCTTAAACATTTCGTTATCAAAGATATGTGTGACTGAAATCACAAAAATGAGGTTTATTGGTTATTTGGGTTTTACTGACTCCAGAGCCATATTTGGTCAGTGGGTAATTTCTCACTTTTCTGAAGACTGAAACACGTTATCCATAATAACTTTTGAAATTGTAGTACCTTTTTTAATATCTTAAATATAGTTAGCATTATTTTTATGACGATTTTGTTTAATAAACTCTTCATTTTCATCATCGTTACTCATTGTATTGTACTCATTACTTTTCGTAGAATTTTACAACATTTTGGAGGTAACGAAGAACATTAGACCCTTGTATAGCTTCTATAATACAGAATGTGAGGCAATGGCAGTCGATTTGGTAGAGTTTGTTGGAACTTCAGCAAAAGAAAAATTGCGAAATTTCGTAAAAAATTGAAAAAAAAAACCCTTCATGAAACAGAGATTATCTTTCGTAATATGATGAACAAATAGCATATTAATATCCTCCAAAGACAAGATTCTGTAGAAACTTTCGTTAAATCCAAATTCATTAAACGAAGTTAATGTGAAATATCAGCATTTATTTGATGGCCACGGATTTTATATTCTAATTATTTAATAATTAATTAATCAAGTTAAAATAATATTTGCGGAAGGTTTTGAGTAGAAGATGGAATGTTATCGTACTTTTACACACTTTTATTTAATATGACTTGTTTCATGAAGATTGAATTTTAAAATCGATATTTTACTCACTTTCTAGCTTATGAAATTTTGCACACGTGAATTTTCGATGACAATGCACTATTTAATATTCTCGGAACTTAATTAATAGTAAATTTTAATCTGGTAGTAAATTTCAGAAAAATTGATTCCAAAATATTTATTACAATCAATCAATAACAATGAATTAAATCATAAAAACTGGAAAGCAGAAAATGATTAAATTAAAAAAAAACAAACTACTTTTTAATAGACAGAGAAAAGTCCATTTTCAAAAACTATTTTTAATTAAATTTATTTAATAAAATAAGCAGGCACTCCAATATAAAAATATAAGTTCAAGAACTGCCCTATATTGCATGCCAGTATTTTAAACGCATTCGTGATATTAACAAAAGCTTAACAGCTATTTTGATGTACATCATTCTATTTGAAAAATAAGATTAAGCCAGGACATTAAGCTGTCAGCTACCTATTTCACTTTTTGTTCCCAACGAGCGTCGCTGAAAGCGGATGCAAAACAAAGAACGAAAAAACAAGATAAATAAAAATTTCCCTGCTATATCCTCTCCTGTGACCTTTCGTTATCTTTGTTTCGCCTTTAGGTAAATGATTTCTGCAAATGCGACATTTAAAATGAAATCAGCTGACTCTTATATAAGAGTCAGACGGCGAATGATTAGGTTATATGTAAATCTTAACCATTTCAAATTGATGAAAAATATCTCTTTCAACAATATTTTTATGACGTAGCATTGTCATTGTTCCTTTTTCATTGATGGTATTTTAATAATGATAAACAGTTTTTTTTCTCTAAGCTCGTGTATAAAAATCTAAAGAAATCTATCAATTTTTCCTGCGGCATTGAAAAAAAAATAATTTAAAGCAATTTATGCAAATTGTAGAAATTGCATTGAATGCTTCTGTATAATCAACTATCATTTTTTCTGTTGTCGATGAATATTTTTTAATGAATAATTCTTATTTTTCACAGAAACTGAATTTTTTACTTTACAAACAATTTACTGCCTCACCTGTACACTGAAGTTCGTGATGCTTTGTTCTAATATATCTACTTTAAAAAAATTAATTCTGAGTAAAATGCATCAATAATGTTTTTGCGTTATAACACAGATGAAAAGGACCTATTTAAGCATACTGAAAAGTTAAGTGTTTCTGTGATAGGAAAGCGATATTCTCTATTCTTCGTTATGGTGGCTGTAGATTTTCAGCTTCAGAATTGGAGAATTGTGAGTTTGAGACCAGATTGCGCCGTGAATTAGTCAGGTTTATGAGGTCGTTGTATGTTAAACACACAATTGGCTTTAAATCGTCTTTATGAGGATTTGGTATGGAAGTTTGGGGAATGGGATAAAGACAGACTGTAACAATATAAAACTACCTCGCCCTTCAAAAGTATCCCGAGTAAACTGAATGGCCTGCATCGTCGAGTTAGCACTATGGTTGAGTCATAATAGTTGAGTAATGGTACTATAGTTGACTTCTAATGGCCATAGCCGCTCACTGTACAAACCCTCTCGAAGAAGGTTTGTCTCTTCATCGGTGTAGAGGTAGCTAACATTACACCATTACTTTATACACAACGGAAGCGAGAATAAACTACAGTACCGAAAGACTCCTCATTCCCATATTATCTCCCTCCTCCCCGTTGGGATTGGGATAAAGTCGTATACTGGTAATAGCTGTTCAAAATTGTGAAGTCCGTTCCTAGAAAGTCCTTACACAGCTTTAAACATAATATCAATCTCACAAATAAAATAAATTATTCTGAGAAAAATTCGTTTTTTGAATGGGGTTGACCAGTATTAAATGGGCAGAACAACTAAGGAAGGATTCTAAGGAATGATTTTTATATAGGATTAAAGGTTTTGCTATATAAGTATTTGCATAACTAAAGTAAATCAAATTAATCTGAAGAAAAAAAAATTTCTTCCTCTTAAAAAACGAATTTTTAAAATCTCACAGGTCTTTAAACGTATACATGAAGTCATATATTTTATTTTTATGAGGAGAGTTTGAAATCTTTTTTTTTTTTTTCTGTTTTCGGAAAAGAAGGAAATAAATTAACGTATATATAATTTCAGGGAAACAATTTAAATCATTTTTTTTTGCTAAATAAAACTCACGGTTAAATCTAAGCGTTATTAATTTCACTGTAAATTCAACTTCTGAAGAAAAAAATTATCAATAATTCACGATTCGCTTAAAGAACTTTACGACACGCATGAAGTTCTACTCAAAGAACTTTTAGCGTGCCGAAAAAAAGTTCTGCTTAAGAGAGATTGGAGTGTGAAATTATTGATTCGGTTAAGACAAGGAAGAATGACGAAATGCAGTTTGTAATGGCAAACGCACCGAAGCAAGAGAAAAATGACAAAGCCATATTTATTTTTTAAAAATAAGTAAAAAAATTTGTATTTGCAGGAATTCTTCGTGAATATTGATACAATAAAAGTAAGCCATAAAACTGATGGCAAATATTTTAAGCAAACATTTATATGGCAAATCGCACGAACTCCAAAATCGATTTCCATGGCAGCGAACATATTAAGTTTACAGCAAAATTAAGATATTTTTTTCCATTCGCTTTTGAACCTAGGTGTAAAATTTTAATATTTAATAGATTTTTATTGAAGGTTCCAATATTTCGTAATAATGGCATCAAAATTGAAAAAAAAGCAAATTTTAGCAATTAATTGCCAAAATATGCCCCAAGATTTATTATTATTTTTTTTAGTTTAATGGTGGATTTCCAACTAGGTAGACTGGGCTGCTGGCTTCGGCAGATCAACAAATTTTATCTTCCTATTAATCGAATAAAAAATTTGTAAAAAATACAAATTCGATTAGTAATTAAATATTAGTGTAATATTAACACTTTATTGAGTATAATTGATCTAGCTCCTATTTATTTTATTATATTCATTTAGATTTATTAAACCTAACATCTGCTTCAATAATATTGTGCTGTTGTTGTTGTTACCGGCATAGGGGTAGCGCGTCTTCCCCGTGATCTGGACGTCCTGGATTCGCGTCCCGATTCGGACATGGTTGTTCATCATTTGTTCTATCTGTGAATGTGCCCCCCCGTAAAAAAGGGTTGTGCAAGCAAATGTGATGCGTGAGTAGCAAAATCGTACTCTTGGCCTTAGTTTGCGCTACTATAAAAACGAGAGACGATTTCTCTCGGCTTAAAATCGCTGACTTGGATCAGCCGGCTTGTCCATGGCAAGTCCCATCAGAAACAACAACAACGCTGACTAGGATCGCAAAATATCGAATTCCGCCACTGACAAACATAAAATATTTTGACTTGATAACCACGATCGTAAAGTGGCTAAAGCAAATGGTCCGGCTCAATGGCAGGGGACAAGTAATATCTAGTGATATATCTCAAAAATGAAGAACGGGGTGGTCAGGCGACTATCGATAACTTATCTAAGGATCATGAGTTTTCATATCAAATTAAAAGTGGAGAAAACAGTACAAGAGCTGGGATTTGAGATCATTGTTGAATCTTTTCGGGTTGAAAAGGACTGTGAGCTAGCATTTTTGAAATTCCTTCCGAAAATAGAGGACATGGAAATGATTACTTCTATGACATATGAGCATTCAAATGAAATAAAATTTGAGTAATGGCACCAGTTATTATTGTTGTGGGACTTTTCTTCAGCTTTACGAATTATGTTAAATATATAGATATCTATTTTTCTATCTGTTGGGTTTAGCTTTTTATATTAACATCCCATTAGGAAGTAACACAAGAATTATATTGGTTATTTTCGAACTTTGGTCAATGAAATTGAATCTTGAGATGATACCGTATTCACCAAATTTTCGGATTAAACTAATGGGAAGGTATCTGAACCACGACGTCTGATTTAGAAAACTGGATTCGAAAACCATTCCTGATTTTGATTTAGATAAAACACCTTTTAGATGCACCGAAAGTAAAATAATATATTAAACGCGGAATGAGCAGCTTTCTCCGATCCGATAATTAAGATTAAATAGCTAATTTATCTGTCTAGACTCTAACTTTTATTCGACATATAAATGACAGATCTCAATGTTTTTATACACTTTCAGACACCATTGTTTTTGTTTAAGACTAAGCTTGAAGTCTGAATGATTGCAGTCTGGATGCAATGAATCAAGTTGTTGGCTCAATAGTTCCAGTAATTTTATTGATGCTTTTATGATTTTATTTCTTTAATTATTTTTCCATAGTCTACAGATTAAAATATTAATGAATAAAATGTATTTCCAATAATTCAAATAAAAAATAAAATAAAATAAATTATTAAAATATTGATTAAGTTAAAATATGTTGAAATGTGAAACTAAATTGACCAATCATTAAAAGAAGGGCCTCATTATGTGCAATGCTTATGGCCGCAACACATCTAAATTCGCTATTACTTCAGCTGAAAGTTCATATTATATATATTGTTTTCACAATTACATTAAATATAAAGCAGTAGGAAAATTAAGTTAGGGGAGAATAATTTAATTCAAAGGCAAACGATAAATTAAAAAATAAAATAAACAACACAGAAGCCAAATTCAAACAGTCACTGCAACCTTTACGAAATTACGCTATTTTTAATCTTCTAAGCATGCAGAAAATGTTTACGTAATCACAATCACTTTTCAATACAAATAACCAAGAGCAGCTGCAAACTTTAGGATTGAATTTTCTTATTAAAAAAACATTTTTGGAGTATTAAGTTGATGCAACTGGCATTGCAATTATCGACAAGAAGGAACGCTAGTCAACATTTAGATGATTTATTCTTGAATGATGTTCTAGAGATCAAGATGATGCAATTATCAACATCCATAAAATGATTATAGAAAAACGTTGGAAATAGAATATTATGGATTGTAACTCTATATTTCATTTTGCAGAGATATCAGAGCAAAGAGGGTAAGTCTTTTATTTGAAACAATGTTTTGTAAACATTTTCCATTTGCGGATCTATTTTTTTTAAATTTTCTTTTTGATCGGAAATGTATAAAAGAGAAATTAAATATATAAAGAAAGAATACAGTATTTTAATCAACTTTATATTGCCATCTTTCCAAAAACATTTATGCTTAAATTTCAAAAGAAAATTTTAAACTTAAATCATTTATGATTTTCCTCAGCAATCGAAGGCAGAACTAGAATTAAGAGAAAACATTAGCTAACCGCGACATTTATTTGATTGCATATTAATTGAATTCTGAGATTTTGAAATGGCGAGAGAATTCTCTTTTTTAATTGATTTATAACTCCAGTTCGGAGTACTAGATGATTTGATCTTTTCATAGAAAGAATTAAAAACGTCAACTATGAATGAATCGTATAAAAGAATCCATTAGCAGTTTGACCTTGATGTTAGTGATCGATAGTACAATGAAAAGCGCTAAGTCGGAATTATGTATGTCGAGGTCTTGCTTACCATTTGGATACATACAAATTTTAATTAATCAGATGCAGGCGATAAAAAAATGCCTATTCAGAAGAAAAGTATCAAGAAAAATGTAATTTTTATATATATCGATACAAAATAGATCATATTAAAATAAAAGTTTTACACAAAAAGGAGTTATTTTGATATTGATGGCTCCGAAAAATTTAATGTATCTCGTCTGTCGACCTAATAATATTTTTCTGACATACAGTTAGTCACAAAAGTCTGCGTACAGACTAAATTTTAAATTTAAAAAAACACTTAAAGAATAGAAAAATGTATTTTAATCATTGCATTTTTTTCTTCTATTAGCTACAATTGTAAGCTTAAATAAAAAGTAAATAATATAAGGGTAATAGTTTTTATATTTTTACAAAAATATATTTTGTCAAAAAAACTCAAATTCCCTCCAATAAAGTCTGCGTACACTTTCAAAAAAAAGCAAAATATAAGTTTTTTACATTACTTCAATACTTTGTAGCATATCCTTTATTCTTCAAAACAGCTTGCAGACGTCTGGGCATTGATTGAACTAGTTTTTCAGTGTCATCCGAGGTAAATTTCGCCCATTCTTCCTGCAATTTACTAATTAGCTCATTTCGCGACGTAATATTGTGTTTTCGAATTCATTTTTCCAATTTTGCCCACAAATGTTCGATTGGATTAAGGTCTGGTGACTGTGGAGGAGTACGCAACTGTCTTGGAGTGTGATAGAGGAGATATTCTTTCACAATTTTAGCTGTATGTTTCGGGTCGTTGTCTTGTTGGAAAATAAAGGTATAAGAAAGGTTTAAATTTCGGGCACTGTCTCGTAGATTTTTCTTCAGAATATCCAGATAAACATACTTATCCATGACTTTATCAATAATGTGAAAATTTCCAACTCCTTTCGACGACATACACCCCCATACCATCACACCGCCAGCTCCATGTTTGACAGTTGGATGTAAATTTCTCATATTCAGTTCTGTTCCTGGTTTTATCCATACAATAGGGTGGCCATTAACTTTAAATATTGTAAATTTACTTTCGTGTGACCAAATTACATTTTTCCAGAAGTCCTGTGAAGAGTTTAAATATGTTTTAGCAAAAGCAATTCTTTTCTTTCTATTTGTCTCGGAAATGTATGGCTTAGACCTAGGTTTGCGCCCATGATAATCGGCCTTTCGCAGCACTTTTCGTACAGTTTCAGGAGACATTTCCTTGTTGCTAGTTAAAAAGATGTCTTTTGCAATGCTTGCAGCAGAAAGTTTAGGATTTTGTTTAATTCGTAAAAGAATTTTTCTTTCTTCTCTCTGCGTTAGCTTATTCGGTCTCCCACATCTTGGTTTTACAGCAAGACTACCAGTGCCAAGATAGGTTTGAATAACTCTTTGTACACTAGAAAAATGGTTTTCCAATGGTTTTACCAATATCACGAAGACCTTTACCTTCATCTCTCAATTTTATAATTAGTTGTCTCGTAACTAAAGGAATTTCTTTATTGGTTGTCATTTTCGTCAAAGAAAATAGAAATAACAACTTCCAATCAACGTGAAATTTGCTTCGGAAGTCAATGACCTTGAAAGTGTAACCTTCTTTGCATTCTCAAGTTTGAAGTTTAAAAGTTAAATAAGAAATACCCCTCCTCCTTTGCGTTGTACGCAAAATTTATTGGCTTTGATTTCTGGCCAATTATCTTTTAAAAATTAGTGTGCATAAATTATTAGATATGAAAATATTGCAGTTAAATAATTTCAAAGTCCCTTATTAAAACTAAATATTTAAAAAATAAAACTTTAAGAAACTACTCTTTTCACACCTTAAATTTGGATTTGATATTACTTTTTCTTGATGTACGCAGACTTTATTGACTAACTGTATATTTCTTTAAAGAACGTTAATATGTATAAAACCGGCAATGTATAGAAGTTTTACATAAGTACTTTTAAGCAAAGTATGAAGGATTATTTAAATATGTTGGATACCTTCCCAATACGTAATACCTAGGCATTCTATAAAGTGAAAATTGTTATTTAGGTAAACTACAAAACAGAGGTCATATTAAGGCTTTTATTTGAAAGACATGAGTCGGCAAAAATTCGATGTTATTAATCAAACCATTGGTGAATAGTAATCAAGAAGCATCTTGTTAGAGTGTAATCTTTGGCGATTAATCGTTGGGTTGTGGTCAATACAGAAGTATAAAAAAATTGAATGTGTATTTTGAACACCATTTCCTGATCAGTTAAAATCAAAAACTGACAAAGAAGTGCAATAATTGTCACAAAATCAATAGCAAATTTTAGATATTTAAGATTCTCTGTTTTTAAGTTATAGCTTTTACATATAGGCCCAAGTACAGATAATCGGCAAAATGTTTTCAAAATTCGATAAAAATATAATCTTTAGATGCTAATATTTTGAACCACATTTTATTTATCTAGCTCTTTGCGTTTTTTAGTTATCGAGTTTACTAGTTTTCGAACTTCCTCTAAATGGATTTAGTTCAAAATCAATCCGCGAATTTTGTTTAAATCTCCATATACCAACTGCCTTAAAGCGCTTCTATATAATAGAAACTGACAGACATAATTTTAAAAATGTGTTTTTCAGACGCCAAACTCTCAAGTTCGACTTTTTGGCTATTACAATGCTTTCTCTGGGTACATTTCGTGCACGTGAAGGTAAAAATAATAAAAGGGCCATTAAAAATTTTTTAATTCAAAGTTTGTTGCTATGAAAGAAAGTTTATGCCCTTTCTTATAAAATAAAATATGAACCTATTCATTGTATTAAAAGAAGAAATGACTTTTTTTCCCACACTTTATCGGTTTGTCATTTGGTATTGCATATAATGTATAGGCAATGTGTGAAATATTAATAGTTTCATTCTTTGTCTAAAAAAGCCTAAGCATTCTATAGAATGCCGAATTTCAAAATTTGCTGCCAACACATATATTTTATTTCTTGCCTTATAGCCAAAATACTTAAGAGTTTATTGCCTCCAAAATCTGCAACCCTATGAGTCACACTTGCAACCCTATAAGTGTCATTTGCTACTCTAGAGAATCTGAGCTTGAGGTGCGGCTTTTATAGTGGCTATTGATTTACGCATTTTTATATGTCCATCAGCAATCAGTTCTTTGTAATATGAGTCAACAGATCTTTGACATAATTATTATGAACATCGAAAAGCAATTACCTGACAGTATTGACAGCTGCATCTATTATTGCATGAACGATTTAGTCCGATTCTAGCATTACTTCCAGCTTATCTTTGAAAAAAGAATAGACAGCTTTTCTTTCTATTTCTGCTATTTGGGCTTATTTAAGAATTTTATATTTATATTATAATATGTCAAATATTCAAAGTGGAAAAATAAAATGATAAAATCGCGTTACATCGAGTTCGCGAATTTCAGTATTAATGTATCTCGTTTAGCTTAAAAATAATTTGTTACATAGAGATGTATAAAAAAAAA
>JAPMOR010033400.1:420569-434368 GCA_026543865.1 Argiope aurantia
TTCTGCCTCAGTCGTTTTCATTATTTTGTAGTTTAAATGCCTACTGAATATGCAATTTCAAATAATATATTATTTCCAGCCATATATTCTTTGGTTGGAATAAATTTTTTGGGTTGGTAAGTCGGATTTGGTAATAAATAAAATTCGCATAATATACCGGGTCGCATTGGCCTCGTGATAAGGTCCCGGCTTTGGGACCGGAGGGTTTCAGGTTGGAGACCGAATTCCACTCAAGATCCGCCACGCAAGTGGGCTTGAGCATCGGAGCCAAAAGTTCACCCATTGATGTGGTGTGGAAGTTTAGAGAGGAGGGCACCAGTTCAGATGTCGTCCTTGTCATATGACCATGGCTCAAATGTACGCGGTCAGTCCTAAAATAGCACTAGTGCTGCTTTAAAACGGGGCGTTATTACAAGTAAACTCGTAATATGCCGTCTCCTTTCTGTGCCAATCCTGCTATTTTCCTGTGCCTTTTTGTAATAATTCGTCCAACTTCTTGTAAGTGAAAGGCATTTTAACATCTTCCTTATCATTGCATTCACTGTCGACTAGTGTTTCAAGATCCCTCAATCCTTCGATTTGTGCGACCTCTTTATCTTCATTTTCAATATGTTACCGCGGCCGATGTTGTGTAAAATGTAACATATAAATAAAATTGCAGCATTGAACAAATTTAATAGAAACAATCGCGATAACTCTTAAATCTAAAATCGCAAATCCATGCTGGTCAAGGTTTTATTGCATTGGGCGTTTATTCAGCTGAAATAGAATGCAGAGTCTTTTTAACGAAATGAACCAGCTCAGCATTTCTTTATCACAACGCAGCATATTAGGTTACTGCCATGCTTGTAGTTATAGATAAGATGACTTTAGATCTCAAGTCTACTCAAGCATCCTACCTAGATCTTAAATCTAGATCTTGGAGATATACATGTATTTCAGTTCTTAAGAAGATTTACATTGTCCATTAAAACCAGCATAAAATCTGAATTACATTTATAAACTGGAGATAAGAAGAGTTGCGACTCACGAATACTTTTTTTAAGGTGACCACAAATAAGTAAAAAATAAAATAAACATGCGATTAAAGAGATAATAATATTTATTCTCTGCATAAATGTTTATTTGGTTAAGAAAATGAAATGCGGAAAACAGCATAAAACATTCTAAATAGTATTCTTAGCATAAAGCATTGCATTATAGTTTGTCTGGTAATTTTAAACGAATGGTGAAAAAAAAAGTCACGGATGGCAAATGTCTTGTTGAGTTTTACTTAAAAGTGCCATTTACTTGCGAATATTTCCACATTTATTCAATAAATTAGCTTGAGAAACTTTTTATTTATCTGTGGCGGACATTTTACGGTCCTAAGCAATGCAGAACGTGCGAGTTCTCTTTTAATAAGTGATCAATTTCTTTTGACATTTCAACATATTTTTTACTTAATCAACATATTATTATCTTATTTTAAGTAATTATTATTATATTAACTTCGGGAAAATGTACTTATGTGTTCATTTTTTTCAGCATGCATATTGCGGAAAAAGTAACAGAAATAATAAAATAGTTATTAACAGAAATAGTAACCATAATTATTAAATTTCATTACTTACAAATATAAGTATTGATTAATTTTGAAAGATTATAAATAAATAAAAAATTTCAAACAAATATAATATTAAAATCTATTGTTTTGATAATTGTATTGTATATTTTGATAATTGTATTCTATTCTTCAAATAGGAAGCATAACCGGTAAGCGAATAAATAATATTCCAAAATATTATTAAAAATAATTACTTATACTTTTATTTATGATTTGAATAATTCAATAAGTACATACATTATATTCCTAATAGATTAGATTTCAAAAAAAATTATATTTGTTGCAATTTTATTTATTTGGTAACTAAGTTAACAACATTTTTAACTGACCGGCCCACTTTCAGCGGTGACAGGCAGCTGCCTAGACGAAAATACTCCGTTGACTTTTCTGGCTTAGTTTTACCAGTGTCAAAATTATTTTTTACATTCAAAGGAGTGTTTAAAAATTATAAAGCAATATAGATATGCAAAATCCAAATCAGGTTTACCGTTACTGACAGTTCCAGAAAGCCCGAATTGTGAATTTCTGCGTATTTTCAGAAACCTATATTTTATTAAATGGAACTGCGATTAATTTATTCTTTTTACAAGAGTGTACATCATCACTTAAGGTGGAAAAAGTCATTAATTGAAAACTACCTTTGGTAGAGTTCAAATAGTCGGTAATACTTCACATAAATAACAACCATCAAAGTCGCTTCTACAAAACGCAAGATGGTTGATGCAGTAAAATAAATATTAACTGTTAACTGTCATAAATAAAGATTAACTGTTCAAAATTTAAATGAATTTAAATTTTTGCCAGAAAATTCAAAGATTCTTTAAATTGTGAACTTTTATAGCTTGCATTTGCTCTGCTTACCATATCATATACATTACATAATATCTATCGATTTGTCTTCGAAGATTTGGCATCCTTGGGTGATATTAAGAGATAGGAAAAAAACAGTGGCTTTAAACCAAATGTAATTTTTGATATGACCTTTTGCACTTTCAGTGGCGAAATACAATTCTTAAAAGAAATGTGAATAAATAAATAATCCAAGTATTATTCATATATTTGATTTGTAAAGGATAATATCTCTATTAATGAATTTCAAATGCTGGCTACTGTCCATCTATACCAAAGGGCCAGAACGATGATAAAATTTCATTTGAAGCACATTGCTTCAAAATTAAACATTTTTTTAAAAATGTACACTTTAAAAAACAAGTAAAGTTCTCTTCTTCTGTATAACAAATATACTATTAGATATAAATGCTTTTTCAATATCATTAACCCCGCTTTTCCGAGGTGCTGCATGAGGATTTAGTAAAAAAAATATTATTAAAACTTTCATAAAATAAAATGAAGTGTAATTAATGCAATCACCACAAAATAAATACTTTAAAATGTGATTAGAAGAACTGTCGCTGTAATGAAACTTTTAATCGAATTTTCTGGCGATTTTTCGCGCGAACTATAAATATCCTAACACAAGTATATAAGTAACTTTATTTTATATTCTTGCCTCGTGAATATCCATAAAAGACAGCATTGTTTATTTCTGTGCTCAAATTTACTTATCTTTATATCAGTAACGCCATATAAGATACTTTTTGAAGGTGAAAACTTATAAGAATTCATTTAAGCAAACCAAGTCGTCCTTTCCTAACAGACCGCTTTCTTAAATTAGCAACTCTTTGGTTATCATCACATGCTTTTCTAAGAAATTTAATATTCATAAAAGAAACCTTACTTGGAAATAAAAATAAGATTTCTGATTTGTTATTCACTCTGCATTGCTAAAAATTATCTATTTTGAATATCTTTATCTTTTGTGAACACCACGTGATAACGAATTCTCCTTTTAGCACATTAACTGCCGACATGCTAAAGCGAAGGCGCTTCTTCTTGTCCTTGGAGAGAAAATTTCTTATTTGGTGATATTTAAGGAAACACATCATCCATTCAAGAGGGTACATATATGCGAGTAGGCAACATTATTAGCACATGAATTGAAGAATTACTTTTGATAATGGAACTTATCTTCCACATGAAGTTTTACGACTTTAAAAAACTTTCTTAAATATACGGGCCATCATCAAAGCTCTAATATAAGAAAAATATTATTGTTTTTGGTGATGTAACCTTATACTTTGGAGAATCAGATTAACTAGGATTAATTGTAGAATAGGAGAATACAGTTTACGATCTGAGAATCTACATATCTCTGATGCAGATCTTTGATTTGGAATGTTTTTGCTATATCAGATTTTTTCTTTTCTGTTCAGATCGCCGAAGTAGATATCTGCTGCAGAATTATAGATCTATGAGTATTTACATCATTAAATATCTAGACGGAAACTTGACTAATTGTTTAAAAGGATAATAAAAATGACAACTATGATGGAATTGAAAAGTAACTCCGGGTGACAGTCTTAGTTTATGAATGTAATAAATTTTTTCAGTGTGCTTCTAGAAGTCATTTAATGTTATTTTTTTCCACTCATTTCTAGCTATCCCATGATTTTTGTTTAAAAATAGAATCGGTATGTAATTCCAAGCAGACACCGAAGCAATAAATTCTACTATTCTTCATTCCGAGGCAAACTTAATGGGAATCTTTATTCTATTTTATGATACACTGAGTTCTATCCATGTCGGCACATTCCGGTGATATTTTCTTAAGTTTCGAAAATGCTAATAAGTTCTTAGTTGATATAAGACTCGCAACATACTGTTTTTTCAAGACATAGTATTTTACACAATTGTAGGCTTGAAATTGAATCTTTTATACATGAAAGGAGATTCGCTTCATACTCTAAGAGAAGGATGCGATTTTCAAAAACTTGAATGAAAATGTTTCAAGAAAAAACAATTTTCTTGATGTAAACATTATTTATACAAATATTTGTCTTGAAACGCATATGGTCATCCTCTAATAATGATATTTCTGAAATCTCCATCTAATATGAATACAGAATCTCAGAAGTTTTACGACAGAAAGGAGTTATTTTTATGACTTGCAGTATTTGTCTTAAAAAATACACTCCAACGTGAATTAGTATGAAATAAGCAAGCCTCTTATTGAAATAAAAAGTATATGCTTATTTGATTAATATCATTCCGATGAATTTAGAAGTTTTTATGAATATGCTTGACGAATTAGTAATGGTATAGCAGGCTCATTATTTCTTTTTTGATAGGTTTATACAACATTCAAGATATGATGACCAACACACTTCTAAGCCACAAAAGAAGAATCTTCTCCACTAATTAAAACATAAACATACGATATAAAAAGTATTTGAGTTATATTGAACACTTGTGTATCATTTAGACAGATTTCGTCCACTTATACTACACAACTGGAGACAACAACTTTTTCTAAATGAACTATTTTATTTTAATGCAATTCTCTTGGCACCGATATGATATTTAAGGTGAGATTAGCTTAAGTAGATGTGAAAATGCACTGACAGTCGAAGTTTACAGTTTTGTATCGGTAATTATTTCTCAGCTACTGCAGCTATTGATTCGGATTGAATTTATTGCGGTGTACTGTTGCTACCCGTCATCATTTCTCAGCTACTGATTCGGATTGAATTTATTGCTATGTACTGTTGTTTCCCATATGGAATGAAAAACATCCATCAAAGTTAAATTTGACTTGTAAATGATACTAAACGAGCATTAAATCATAATCTTTCAAGTACATTCCTTAAATTTTTAAATACTATCGAATTTTATTTTTCAGTACATTCACTTCTTAAAGAATCTCTGATTTACAAATTCATAAGTGTTTATGAGCTGTTTGGGTAATGATCTGCACGAATCGGTCTAAAGTTCGAAATTTAGTCGGATTTGAAATAATTTTTGTGTTTATGTGTCAGTCGTGCTGGCGTCTTTTGATATTTCGGGCTTTATCAAGAGATGCAGGAGGTGGCTCTAAACGCCTTTTCTTTTGCAATTCAGCAAAGCTATATAGTAGTTTCAATCGTAATACATGCAACCTGAAAATTCTAGCTTTTCTGAACAAAAATTTGGTTTCATTTTCCCTTTAACTTATTTATTTTTGCGTAAATATCATTTTTTTTTATCTTCATTTGTTGGCGAACGATTGATATTTTAAAGCTTAATCCGAACTTCAGAGTCATCCTGTACATTGCCATCCAGCATATATTTTAGACTTAAATGAGATAGAAACTTTTTAGTAACATTTTGATGAGGAATTGGATATTAAGAAAAACGATTTTTAAATGCATGGCTCTTGGGAATAACATAACTACAGGCACTGAAAAAAAAAATAGAACTACCAAGCGAGATCACTAAAATCAGCTCTTTTTTTGAACGAGAGCTTTTCAAAAGTGGCCTTTTCAAAGCAGGAATCAATCGAAGTACTTAAAAGCTCTGACGTGGAAGCTTCATTAGCTTCAGAGAAGTGATGTGCTACTGAAAACCGAGTAATGCTTCAAGAACTGGTGTCAAATAATTGCGGCATTGGAGTTGCGTGATTCTTATGCATTTTGTCTCGGTCCTCTCCTTGTTCTTGTTCTGAAACTCTCAGATTATTAGTTATGTAACGAAATTCAAAGAAGCAGTGAATGGGCTTTTGTTGCGGATCGCGTGAATGGAGCTGTGCTTATGATTTTTTTTACGTCAGGCATATTTTATATATGGGTGAATTGGCTGAGAGTATACGCAAAAAGCGGAAAGCAACTTTTTGAAGTTCATTCGCGTGATTATTTTGAAACTATGTTTTATGTGAAAAAAATTGTACTTTTTCTTTTTTCTTTGTATCTCTTTGCGATAAATTTATTTTTGCATTTCTTAACAAAAAAGACATATTAATAGATAAGAAGATTATATAATATACAAGCAACTGAGTCACATTAAAAAAAATAGAAGAATTGTTTGTTTTTTATAGAATTAATATTAATTTGATTCATAATATATAAAACGCTCTTTCAATATAAGGCAAGCCTAAATGAAAGTAAGACCATGGTTGTGTTGTTCCGCATGATATAATAAAACCAGAGGCGGATTTAAGCATTTTTCGGCTCTAGGCAGTGAAAATTATAAGTTTTTAAGATGGCCAATTTAGTTTTATATTTTAGCAACATCTTCAACATATTTATGATTTATTTTAGGTTGATATTTTTTATCTTATTAAATTTGGGAATTTGTATTTCTTTTTATTTATCTATTATAATACCAGACATCTTGGCATCCACGTTATTACATTGGCACTCCATTAATAATGGTACCTCGATATTATTGAAACGGATGCTCCATTATTCTAATAGCTAAGCGAACGTAATAAGGCATATAGAACCTGACTAATTATATTTATCAGAATATTTTATAATTCATTATTTGTTTGGCAATTCGATTTTTTTTTAATTGATCCGCTTTTGACCCCCTCTGAGCCTAGCGGTCGTAAATAAGCTACCTAGTTGGAAAACCTCAACTGATAAGAACCACCGTCTATCATATCATGGTATGGCATGCTGGACCATAGCGTTACATCACATGGTATACGGCTTTGTATCATAGGATAAATCTATTTCAAGGAGTTAAAAGCGATATATCGCTGAGAGGTGACATAAAAAGTAACGTCGTGACGTGGATGCTTTTAAACAGGCTCAGATGGCAGTCATCTAATTTCTGCGGGTAGAAGATGTTAATGGAATAGACAATTACGTTATATAATGCAGTTTTCTGACTGTGACTTTAATCAGGGACGCGTGAGTATGGCTTCCCAATCTATTTCTACAGTGGATAGACTTATTTAAATGGAGAATTGCAAATATACTGCAGACGAGAAACAATTGAAAAATGATCTCATTTATGCATTACAAGCAAAAATGAAATAGATTTATTAAAATAGGCTAAATAGATGGTAAAATGCTTATTCCTTAAATATAAAGTCGAATATCCTAAATGAAATTTGTTTTTTAAGACTAAAATATACCCAACATGATGATTTCTATAAAGAAATTTCTCTGATAAATAGAAATGTTTTACTCTTGAAAATTTTACCTAAATATATAACACTTTTTTCACACATGAATCGGATGTAAAATTGAAGTCCTGTCATTTGATAAATTTCTTTTCTATAGTTAAAACATTATCTTTTAAAATTAAAAAAAAATTAACGTTCATTTGAAAATATTTTGTTATCTGGTATAGTCATGAATGCTAACAATAAGACATAGTTTTATCGTTTGTATTTTGATTCATCTTTCACTTTATATATTTCTATATAATGCAGCACATAAACTATTACATAAAATGCATATTACATGCCAGGGGCAAAACTGAATAGCCGCACCACAGCTATGATGAATGTGTGCAAACACAGGAAAACAAGAAAATGATGATAAAATTAATAGTCACAAAGCTCCGATGAGCTGCTTCTTGTTTTGATCTCGTAGTCACGTTGGAAAGTGCTCACTTTGATACTGTGAGTAATTTACCTTTCCAGCGTTTCAAATATTATAATGCGGCATATAATCTAATATAAAAAGTGCATACAATAGGGAAGATGGATGGTAACGCCACAATAGCGATAAACATTTTAAAGTTCATGAGAATCATAATAAAATCCATTTAATGGTTGAAAAAGGAAGAGTCCTGATTCATTTACAAATAGCATATAGAGTGGTAGATTTCCAACTAGGCAGCTGCCTAGGTTCGGTCGATTGAGAGAGGAGGCAAGCAGGTGGATTGGAAAAGTCTTATTTGCTTTGTTGCCAAATAAATAAATTTGTAAAATACATGAATTTCATGTGTTATAAAATATTAGGAATAAATTAACATTTTGTTTACTATAATTGACTGGATTCCAGTCTGCTGTATAATGTTTACTTTGTTACAGCAGCAGTCATGCAAGCAGGTCTGGTGTGCGTTAAACCCGTCGGGGCGAAATGACCTCCCGCTGGTGTAGGGCGGAAGTTCGGAGAGGGGGTGCCAGCTCAAGTATCGTCCTTGTTATCTGACTGCGGTTCAAAATTACGAGGTAAGTCCCAAAATAGCCATACAGTTGCTTTAAAAACAGGAAGGAAAAACTAAACTAAATTAGCAAGTTCACTTGCACTCGAAAGCCAGACAGACATACTTCCTTCGAATGGATTTCGTTGAAAAAATGACGGAAATCGACACATATGAGATCAACTCCGTATACCAAATTTCATCTGTCTAACTCAAAGCGTTTTATATTACTAATGTTCACAGGCAGATAAACAAGCTTGCATAATGCTAAAAAACATGTTTTTCAGATTTATAAAGGTCTGAAACGTAGAGAATTCGTCAAAAGTATAAATATTTTGTTGATTACAATACTCATTTTTTACTTCGTGGACGAGAAAGTAAAAAATTAATTTAAACTAAAACATTAACATGTCGATTAAGTTAAAAAAGAAATTAAAATATTAAACTAAATTGACCAGTTTATTAAATGAACGGCTTGTTACTATTTATTGCCACAAGATGTGTAAATCCGCGACTGATTGTAAGCATGCGTTTTCGTGAAACTTAGGTGTATAATTTGATGTTCGCGATATGCAGTAGGGCGGACTGTCGACATGATACCAATTTGCTTAATGTTATTGCGTTAAGTACCACTAGAAGTCAGGCGAGAAGGACGTAAGTAATTTGAATTAAACGCACCTGCTGTTTGCGTCCTCGTCTTTATTTCATAATAATCCATTTTTTCATGGAAAAGAGGGTGATCCAACTTTCTTCAAAAACATAATTCTTGTATATTGTGGCATTAAACCTAGTAGGGAAGCTGGAAACTACTGCATTTTTATTTCTTATCATAAGAATCTTTGTCTAAGAATGCTCTCTTCTGATGTCAAATATATATTTCAACCTCCGAAAAATGTTTTGAAATTCCTACTTCAGATTAAGTCTTGGTTTTATTTTCTTTAATGTAACATTTTAATGTCTATTATTTGCAATATTTGACAGTATCATTACAATTTTGCTTTTCGAAGATATTTGATTCAACAAAGGCTCGCCCGAAGATCAGTTGAAATTTGAAACTGTCTGCAAGAGTCCTAACCTGTTTCGAATTGTAAATTAATCGCGCTGTGAAAATAGTGAAATACTCAAAAATAAAATGATTTAAAATCAAAATTGAACTGAATCATTAACTTACACGAAAAAAGACTGGAAAATAATGCGTTAAATTTGAATTTTAATTTAAAAACCGCACGAGAACACACCAAAAAATACAAAGTTCAAAGGCTCTTGTCAAATTCACGAAATTATTTCGTACACTATATTTGAAAAAAGATATTTGTTTATTTATTGAATTTTTTATTTATTTTGGCAGATGTAGTTAAGTAATACCAATATGCTCTTATGCAAGTCAATCTGTCTGGATATATTTTTGCCGTCTTTCATGCAAAGATGTTAATGAGGATTACAAGATCATTTTGTCACATTCTCCATTGCCTCCATTACTGCACTTTTTCGAAATGGGGGATCTCTGCCTTTTAAGCAGATTTTTCCATTCGAGGAAAAAGTCACATGGTGCTAAATCAAAGGAATGTTGTTTGGTTGTAGAAGTATCCGAATGCGATATTTTGATAAGTTCTTTGACATAAAGGAGGGCTTGTCAGCCAGCAACTCTTCGATATTGAGGAGAGTGATTCGAAGTTTTGAATGCCTATATGATCTACATGCATGAGTCATATGTATTTAAACTACATAGAACTTGTAATTAATCGGCAACAAGATATTTTCTCTTGTTTTGTGGAAAATGGCATAATTCATTAAGAATTTTTAATAACTTTATATTATTCCTAAACATTATAGCATTCAGTTTATATTATTTAGGAAAGATGGAAGATTGAATATCTTATTCACTTTGCCAGTATGTCGATTTTTATTGAGGATTTTACCAAATTAAAAAACAAAATGTCAAAAGGAAAATTTTGCGTATTTAATATCACGGTATCCGAAATTTTGAGCGACTTTTGTTGAAGGTTTTGCTACTAAAAGCCAAATATTGTAGGAAAAATAAATTTTGCGCTTTTATTATCATGGTGATCGAAATTGTGAGCGGCATTTTTTTGAAGATTTTACCTTATAAAAAATCAAAAACACCAATGATAAATGAATGAAACTTTTGCTTTTAGTACCATGCTATCCGAAATAAAACTCACTTAAATATACTTTTATATATTTCTCAGATTTGAAACGTTTAGTTTGAAAAAAGAGCTTAATTGAGAGCTCTCTTTTCACTCTTTTTTTAGAGCTTATATTGTTGACGATTTTATGACATTAAACTAACTACTATATTGATTGACTCGACTTAAGATAATATAACTTGTTTTAGAAACGTTGATCGGACATTTATAATGCCAAGCTGGCCTTTATATATTACTGCAGATTTTTAGTTGGGAATATTTCACATAAAAAAATTACTGATCTTCATAATTTAATGACATTAAGCAAATGATGCTTTTATGACATTAAGTAAAACCGATATATTGATTTGGTTTTACTTAAAATGACGCAATTGGTTTTAAAAACGCAGAGCGAAGTTTTATGCCGCCATTTTCGACATCCCGCCGTGTTACCAAGGCTAAAAAACAATTTTATTTCTTTTTAACTATTTGAATAAGTTTATTTTTTATTTTAACCTTCAAGTTTTTGCACGCCTTTTTTTATATTTTCAGTATAATGGATAGCTACTTGGGAGAGCAACTGAACTTTAAAAAAAGGGCTATCAAAAGTTAGAATTGTGTAACGATTCAGTCATATATTACTCACAGCTTGAAACAAATGACCTCTGCTGCCATATTAGCTCAGAAAGGTGTGCCGTTATATCACACTTAACCAAGATGAATAGTTAGGGCTCCTGCCACGTTGGAATTCTTACAACGAAGTTTAAAAGGCGACTCTAAGAAAATATTTATTCTTTCAGTCAAACGTTCTTGTTGGCAAAAACGAGTTAGATGAGTGAAGCAATTGCGTAACAGTAGTAAAAGATTTAAATTCTGCATTTCATTTAAATGATTTTTTTGCATAGATCAATTTAAATAAATTCTTTTAGTGAAGAGTTTTTTTAAAGAGGAAATTTAAATGTACTTTAAAAGTAAAGCATTTATTAAAGAAGAGAAAAATCGACAGATAATGCTCTTGCTGGCATGCAGACTAACAAGAAAACTGAAAAGACCGTAAAAGTGCTTTTTCCGCACAAAAACGAATTTATAGAAACGAATTAAATTAGATAATAACAAAAATTTTAAATTCTGTTAAAAGTTTTAAATTCCGAATTTCACTAAAATTACTTTTTTTAAAGACCAAAAATTCAAATGCACTTTTCTGATGAGGAATTTTTAAATGAATTTTGTAAGTGGTGAGAGAAGATGGATTAGTAGCGTTTCTATCAAAATGAAATTTCCTCAACACAGTTGGACAAATTAAATAAATATTTCTCTTTCAGACAAAAAAAAATAGAGAGATTATTGAAGCGAGTTTTATGAGGCAAGTTCATACCAGCATTAAAAAAAAATTCTGTATTTCATTTAAATGAATTTTTTGGAGAGGAAAAATTTAAGTGAATTACTTATTAAGAAAAAATTTAAATGGAATTTTAGATAAATTCTTTTAGTAAGGAATTCTTACTGTGAAAATTTAAATGTATTCATTCTTAATGTGAAAATTTAAATGTATTTAAATGTAAATGTATTTAAATGTATTAAATGTATTTCGACTGGTCACGAACAGCTCCTGCAAAGGAGCTAGCTGTTCGTGACCAGTCGAAACATCTGAGGTAAACTGAATAACAGTTGTCACGAAAACACTTAAAAGGATGCTATGACCGAGTTGTAATAGAAATTAATGACCACAATGCTTCATTTACCCCATCATCATCAGAGTGGAGGTAACTTGATCCGAAGTCATTACTTTTTCCACCAGGAAAGAAAGAACCAACCACCGGCAGCTTCTCATTTTCATATCAGACGTGCACCCCGATGGAAATGAATCTTATAAATTCTTAGCGAGGAAAATAGGAAGGACAACGCTCCTGCTAGCATATAATCTCTTCAACACAGCTGCAAAAACACAAGGAATATTTTTCCAATAATATTTTACAATTTTTATATAAATGAGTTTATCGAAACGAATTATATAAGAAATTACGCACTAGTATTAAAAATTTAAATTATGTGTTTGTTTTTAATAAATTTTTAGTGAAGAAAAAAATTCAAATGAATTTTTTTTGTGAGGGAAAAATGGATCGATTAAAAGGATTCTTACTAGTATGGAATTTCTTCAACAAAAATAAAAAGAACTAGAAAATATTTTTTCTTTCTGAAAAAGAAAAATAAACTAATGCATCGAAACGATTTAAGGAAATTACATAACAGTAACGAAATTTCTGATTCCGAATTTTCTTGTATATTTCCAGATGAGAGTAAGCTAAAGTACTCTTTATAAATTGAGGGGTATTTTGTTGTTTGTTAATTTAATTAATTTATAATTACAGAAAAAGTCCTTTTTTCTGATGAGAAAGTCGGTTAAAATATTGATACAGACCTCGCATTAAATTTCACCAAATTAGTGCATTACAATTTCAAATTATTCTGTTCATATACATACCCATAAATACAGGAAAAACAGCCTTGTTGCTGATGTATTATGTTCAACTTTGAATAATTTATTTATAATTTTAATGTAAGAACAACATGCTGCATTTCATTTATCTAGCGCGCCATTTATATCGTGTTCACACACACACATAGACAGATGCATAAACGTCCCATATACATTTAGGATTTCTTACGATTGATGGATTGGACACAAAATGCGAAATAGATCTAAAAAATGTTTTCGGGAACAAATAATAAAATTCATTCATATATAGCTTTTCCTCTTCTTCTTTTTGTATCAATTGTTCTTATACACACTGACATCAATTGATCGACAGATTGTCAATCAATTGATGGATTTGGCCCAAGTGAGACACAATTTACAACTTTAGAACAAAGATAATTTATTGATATTCCATCTAACTTACTGCATTCTTGAAATATTGTCTTTACGGACAGGCAGGCAAACAGATTTATCGATGGAAAATTTTATACGAATTTAGAATTTTTATGTAACGATTACATACTGACTAGACGTGTGTCATAAACCTGATATTCACAAAATGAAACACTCACATTCCTATTGCAATAAAGATAGA
>JAPMOR010033400.1:434378-444684 GCA_026543865.1 Argiope aurantia
ATATTCACAAAATGAAACACTCACATTCCTATTGCAATAAAGATAGAGAAATTTGAATATAACTTGTTATGAGTGAAGCATTTTCAGCTTAATACGAGCGTGATTTTCGGAGTTTCATGTGCTGTTCATGTGTTCTCTGATTTCTGCATTATACTAATCTAAATGTTTTCTGTATAAGATCAGATTAGGTGGCATAGCTATTCAAGAAATCAGCAAATTAAATCAAAACTTTTTTTTCAGGTACATTTATTTACATTAAAAAAATAGTAATTAGTAATAATTTTTTAATTAAAAGCTATTTAGTGTTTCCTTTTCCACAGTTTCTTAAAGTTTATCACTTTGTTGACGACACCTTGTAATTTGATTATTATCTGCGTACCTTTATACTCGTGCTTGAATAATAAATTGTTATCAAAATATGTTTTCGCAAATGCGTTATAGGCAAAACAAACAGCTCATATTACCATCGAAAAGAAATTTCTAATAGGCTATTGTGAAACCGTAACCTTCAACGTCATCTTTTTGTGGAGAAAAGTGCCCAACAACCTACGCATCCCCTCAAAAACCTCCTAAATTTTACTGAGTAACGCTGTTTCAACCTCACACTTTTTCGGCATGATCTGTCTGTGGCGCAGTTATCGCGCGTTATATAACGCGAAAAGTTTTCTGTTTGTTAGCATTGAATAGCTCGATTAAAAAGCCATCTTTTCCATAAAAGCGATAACAATGCAGATGGTGACGTAACCCTGCCAGCTGCTGCTTATACAATAACTGAAACACAAGCCGCAGTTTTACATTCTTTTTATGCCAGTGCCCATGGTAACAGAATCAACGCATGATTGAAATATCAGATTGTTTATCAAAGAGCAATATTAGTTTCATTTATGTATCGCGTTATTTACTTTTTTTCTTATCGCAGCATGTGTCGGTGTATGGACTTGAAAAGCAGGTGATGATTGCATCGCATTGTTTATATAATTTAAGCCTTTTATATAAGAGAGGATGTAGAGCGGTTTCTCTTTTCTTTATATAATCGCGCATATCTCGTTCAATCTAATGGAAAATAGATAATGAAGCTATTTCAAAGCAATGGTTCACTTCTGTGCCATAAATTAAATTCTCAAAAGATAATGCATCCGATAACGGACATATTAACAACGGCATTTAATGGTGACATTTTTTGCTTCCGAATTTAAGTTCGAAGCATTAATTGTTTAACAGACTAAAAAAAAAGGGACTTTTGATTTTAAAAAATTTGTTATAATTTTATTATTTCTCGTGATACGCAAAATAAAAGTGATTGGAATTCTTTATTAAACTGTTTTTGGTTTTGAATTTAAAAAAAAACATTGCAACTTATTTTAATTAAGATGTTTCAGAAGTTTATTTTGCTTAACTGTTAATAAATTAATTATTTATATAAGTGCAGTCCAAAATCGTTTTAACGCATGATTGAAAAATCCGATTTTTTTTTTGAAAAAGCAGTTTTATTTAAATTTATGCATTTCGTTATTTGCATTTTTTATTATCGCATTATTTTTTTCTGCGTCGGTGCATGGATTTAAAAAGAAAGTAATGATTACACCTCATTTTTTATATAATTTAAACCTTTTATATAAGAAAGGATGTAGAGCGGTTTCCTTTTGCCTTATATAACTTTAGGTACCTAGTAGACTCTAATAGGGTATAGATAGTGATCTTATTCCAAAGGAAATGCTTCATTTTCTCCGTTGTAAATTAAATTCCTCTAAAAAAGATGAGCCATTCGATAATGGACGTATAATAAAGTCATTTAGAGGAGATATTTCTTTTTCTGTTGCCATATTTAACTTTGAACCACTTATAGTTCTGCAAAATAAAAAAATAAATAGAAAGAAACAAAAAACAACATTTATATTTAACTGCAATTACTTGCCGCGATATGCAAAGAGATATGAATGACGAATTCTTTATCACGCCGTTCCCAGTTCTGCAGTCATACGTTGCAAAATTGTAACTTGTTTTAATTGAAAGATTTCAAAAAAATTTTTATGTTTCGTCACAATGTGAATAAATTAATAACATGTACGTAGTGCTTGTCTTGATAAGCGGAAAGATGCAAAAGTTTTTGATTCTTTATTAACAATGCTTTGGACTTAGAATCCTATTTGCGGAAAGATGTGAAGTTTGAGAATCTCTATTAAGCCTTTTTAGTGCTGGGATTATACTTTAAAACGGTTTAGTTCAAAATTTCAAAGCTTAAAAAATGTTTTTGTAGTATGATTCAAATGTCTACATCCTGGTGGGCCTAGAAAATTTTAAGAGCATGGCCAACAATTCAAATATTAATCTGATCATCCATTATTTAAAATTTTTTTTGTCAAACATTTTTCGATTAGATTGAAATTTTTTTATTATTATTTATAGAAATCTAACATAATTCACTTATCATTTCTGTGCTTGCAAATAAGTTGATATTTCTCAATAAAACTTTGCTTTCAAACCAACAAAATTGTGTGTTAAATCTGGAAATTGCATATCATGGAATCTTATGATGAGAATAACACCAAGACAGGCACCCTATTCTTCAAACTTTCATCCCAAATTAAAGCGCATATCATAACTAAAGTAGTCACTTATATAGTATACCAGATTTTACGTATACTAGGTCCGAATACCCAGCGAAATTGGAATCAGAAACTTGAATTGTGTCTTTTATTACCTAAACCTCATCAACTTGAAAATATTCAATCCCATGCAGATCTTTGAATAGAATTCAAGCATTTTTGAATGCTATTATTATGTATATCTTATCATCTTATATCTTATCATCAAAAATAAATTATATCCAAGAAAAAGATTTTAAATATTTTTAGAATCGCAATGACCCCTGACGTAGTTTCGGCTCTTTTCAGTTGATGGTCGTGGATATGAAACTGCTTCGAATGAAGGGCTGCCATTTGTCTGGACTTAATGCATGGCAGGTTTTTTTCTATCAATCGAACATCCCTCAAGTTAGCGTAGTATGGGAATTTGAGAATTGGATGTCAATTCAAATATCGTCCTCAATATTCAATCAACATTCGAAATGGAGATTAGTAACGCAAATAGGCCTTCATGTGGTTGCAAAACAAGGCATTTATTAAATTAAAAAATAATTAATTTTTAAAAGCAAAAGGAATATTTATATTTAGCCTTCGGCATTCTCAACTACTTCCCCAATATGGCTGACTTTGTGTTTAACTTTATCAGTATATATAGTTGTCCACCGACGTCTGCAACGCTGATAGGAGTTTAAAATATCTCTGCACTTTTTATCTGAATCATTATTCTACTTGAAATTCCAACTTCTGTTTTGGTATCTAGCAACGGAGAAAGATTTTTATTAATGATTAAAATGACTAACTTACCAGAGTGTGAATAAAGCCAAGCATGAATAAAAATTATTTATGGGATAGTTTACTTCACATTTTAATGTTGTTTTCAATGTTATCTTTTTTTATACTTGATTGTTTTACCTTTTTTATGCTTTTACCATACCTTTTTTTATGCTTGATTGTAGCAAAGGTTAAGAAGTCGAGTTCTGCAATTTTTATTTCTTATTCAAACCGATTTTAGTGACTAATTTTCCTTTGAGGGTTTGTGGACATAATGGACAGAGATGATTCCCATGTAAAGGAGCAAAACTTTTAATATTAATATATATTCATATCTAAAGTGCACTACAAATAATTATTTTTATTTCTTAAGCGCTCTGCCAATGTAACTGAAATGTTCTACTATAACTTTCAATAGTTAATCTGAGATAATCATTCCTGGGGTATTGTTAAAAGGATAACATCCCTTTTAGGGAGGCACATGCTCTAGTCGTATACAGAATTGAATATGAAATTCAAATGTATTTCCATTGGCGAATAGTTTTCATTGTGTGTTAGATATCTATGATTTTGGTAAGAAAATCTCATACTAAATTTCAATTATCTCGCCTATTGTGTATTTAAATATTCGTATCCACATACATAGGAATTGAATATCTGTTGATAGTTAACCAATTGACGGAATGGGTCTTAAATTTAATGCAAGTTTGTATATCAAATGATAGTATCAAATGCCATTTTATTTTAGTTATCATGTTCATGGGTGTAAAAAGGAGCAATCAGACATATTTTTCTTAAACAGATTTCATTTTAAATGTGAGATACATAGCGGTTTTGATATAAATCCATCATGCAAACATTCATTTGTCTAGCTCTTTCCATTTTTCATCTATCGTCTTCATTCACATAATTAAAAAAACAATTTTTTTTCAGAGTCATGGATGTCTAAAATTTAGATATTCATCAAAATCTCTAATTATTAGATGATTACGATACTTTTCTTTCGAAAGATGTTTTGTTTTTAATCGCATAAGTTTGTTTTTTTAATCAATCCTTTCTGAAAGCATTTTTCAAAAACTTTTATTTAACTTTGTTTGTTTCATGTTTGTGAAGATGGAGTTTTGTCGTTGATTTTACATTCACTCCCAGATATGTTGTGGTTTTAAAATGTTGCACATTTGTGCCTTCTCGATGATAATACTCTATATCAATATTTTTAGAACTTAATAATAGATTTATTTAATTAAATATTGATTCCATACTAGTGCCTTCATCTGATAGAGAATTTAAGAATAATTGATTTCAAAATGCATTAATATTAATAATGGCGAACTATAAATTAGGGACTAAAATATTTATAATAAAAATCTACTTTTTAGTACGCTAATAAGAATGTGTTTTAAAAAACTGATCGTGTTTTTAATTTATTGCATGTTTTTATTTTCTTCCATGTTTGTAAAAATGGATTTTATAATTAATTTTTTTTACTCACTTTCTCACTTACTAGTTCTAAAATTTTCTATAACAGTGAGTTTTAGATGACAGTCTCGTGTTTAAATATTTTCGGAACTTAATTTTTTTGACAATATTAATAACAATGAATAATAAATTAACGACTAAAAATCGAAAATAATTATAATAAAAAAGCTACTGTTAAGGAAATTAATAAAAGTGTGTTTTTATTAAATTTATTTTATATCTGATTATGAAAAAACTTTTATGTAAAAAAACACTGAAAGAAACTGTAACTTTTCTTTATAGATATGATAGATTTTATCTGTTTGTGCATTTGGGAACTATGCCTTTTTAAAAATTATTGTTTGAATTAAAAAAAAATTTTTTACGTCTCACTTTCTGAAGCAGAATTATATAAGTTTAGTTCACCCTGCCTGAGATGAAACACTCTGTGTAGGTGTAATTCAAATCAGCCTCTCATGCAACTGCGCATTATGCTGAACTAACTGCGTGGCCGTTTGATCTATTTTGGTATTCTAATTTTTTCTTCTTTCACATTTGAATAAATGACGATCATATTTCTTTTCTCTAAAAAAATATGATCATGATTCATGATACTTCAGCAATTCCTGGATTGTTAAGCATCCAGGTGTTACCAGGTCGAGAGATATCATCAATCTTGTTAATTATTAAATTTGATTCAATTAACTATGCAACTTTGACAAAAAGAAATAATAATTGTACTTATATTAAAGCAATTATTCTATTATTTATGTTCATTTATTATTAATAATTACAATCAGAATTCCACATTAGACGCTTTTAGAAGAATTTACTCCGCTTAGGGATGATACGTAGTAACTAAGAAGAGCAGCTTTCCGTAATTCTTTGTCAGGCGTTTTTTTTTTTTTTTTTTAACTCTTTAGCAATGTTGATTTTCACTTTGTTTCTGAACAGTTTGATTTGTTTTCATTCAAACTTGAGTAATATTTCTCTATATTGATTGATAAAAAAAATTAGTTCTTTTTTTTTTCTGCATCTGCCAATATTTTGGTGAAATAAAAACCACTTGGCGCGTGGCAAAAACGTGAATGTGAGCACTGAAGGCGGAAAAAATTGGTTTTCAGTGTCTTTAGTGCATAATAAATAAAAAAAATTGGATTTTAAATTATATTTTGAAATATTTATTATGCATTGTAATATTTCCTGTATAATTTGTTTCTTGCCTAAATAAATGAGTTACTTTCCTTATCGAATAATATTATTCGTAAATTGATAAATTTACAAGTGAGTAAATTTGTAATTTGAGAAGAAATGAAAATTGAGTAATTTAATAATTAGATTTAAGCAGTAGAAAAGTAATTGTAAAAGACCGAACGAAACAAGTGAAAATTTCGTCGGAGTTTTAAAATTGAAAATTTGTATTATATTCGAAAAGAAATAACGTATTTATTTAATTGGCTAAGAAAATTTAATTGGTTGTACGTCATTTTACTCAAGAAGCAGAAAAATATCCATAAAGAATCGAAAACAAAATTTCAAAAAGTTGAATGAATTTTGAAAGGTTAAAAGATTCCCATTTGTGTACGAAATGCTGATCATAAATGGCTTTCGTGTAGCTTCATTTAATGAAGACACAATTGAGTTATTCTTTTTCAAAGGAAAAATAATGTTTTGTAAAAGGGGAAATGCGAACGACAGAAAAAAAAGGGTTGACTGACAACCAGATCCGGCAGTCGAGGTCTGGACTCAACGAGCCGGAAACCATGCTGGAATTTCGAGTTCCGTGCAGGCCTTATTATTTAAAATGTGAAGGTCTCGGTTCGGGATGGTTTGATGACTTTTTTTCTGGGCTGGTTGGTAGATTTGTGGGATTTAATCTCGCATTGCACGATTTTTTTTCATTAGAAAAGGTGTAAATTAATATCAATAGCTATAAAAAATGTAGAAAAATATAAAAAAATAATAGTCAGGGTAATTTTTCAATTAAAATTAATTAAATGGTAATGCTAATAGATAAATGAAATTTTCTTTATTGAAATTTTTTCTTCTTCTAGTCAAAATTAAAGTAAGTAAAAAAAAAGTTTTAGTTAAAATTAGTTTTTTCAGTTTCGTTAATCAATTGCTTAATCATTAAAAAATAGGTTAAAAAAGGCAAAAATATTTTTAATCCAAGTATGAGCCATTACGAAATAGAAAGTAACAAGGTAATATTTGTTAAAACTAATGGATCCTTGAACTTTTAGCTGACAAAATATTTTGCCAAACACATCCTTTATATGTATGGTACGGAGAGGTAGTCCAAGGACACTGATACATTTCATAAAGCTCAAAAACGATTTTTATCAACAGTATTAATTAAAATTAAAATTAATATACATTATTTATACATTTATTAAACTAATTTTGGATTTCAGTTAAATTTGGTCATAAATGAAGTAATTATCACATTTTTTCCCCTTAAAAACGATTCTATATCAAATTGCCACATATTAGGTGGAGAATGATACGTCCTTTGAGCACACTGATTGATTCTTTCTCAAAAAAATCCAAAATAATGATGACTGATACGCGTACGATCAAAACAAAATTTGTTTTTCAATAATTTTTGTATTCAAAATCAGAATTTAAAAATGAAAGTAACACACTTATAAAGAGTTTCCCAAAATAACGCAAGATTTGAATTTTCCACTATTCGTGCAGTAAAGAGTTTGAAGCCCTCTTAAAAAAATCATTTGACAGCTGATAGTTTAGGTTTAGTAAAAATGGAGTGTTATACGATAGAACAACGTGTTTTCATTGTTGAACAATATTTCAAAAATAATGAAAATCTGGCGGTCACAATTAGAAAATTTGAGAATTGGCCCCCTAGATTGTGTGAATTAACACCATTAGATCTCTTTTTATGGGATTATTTGAAGTCCCATAAAGTCTATGCCAATAAGCCCATAAGCACGCGTACTTTGAAGGATTAAATTCAACACTGCATCAATGAAATTCAGCCACATTTATACAAAATGGTCATAGGAAATTTCGAAAAAAAGAGTGCGATGTGCCAGCAAAGCTGTGGAGGCCATTTGCCCTATGTGTTATTCTATACATAACCCTATCATGTGTACTTTACGGTTCAATAAAGATATAACAATTTTAAAACAAAAACTGTGTTTTTTTTATTTAATTCAAATCTTGCATTAACACGTTGTTCTATCGTGTAACGCTCCATTTTTACTAACTCTAAACTGTCAGCTGTCAAATAATTTTTTTAATAGGTTTGCCAACACTTTACCGCATGAATGGTGGTAAATTCAAATCTTGCGTTAATTTCGGGACACCCTTTATTTAAAGCAAAATGTAATATTTTTATAATGAAACTAGAAAAATGAAAAAATATTCTCATTAAAAATAATATATAAACACTGAAGTAAAACTCTTAAACTAAAAATAAAATTGAATACAGATCTAGATTTTCATTTTCTCATTATAAGCCTTTAGAAACGTCATAATAGAAAAATAAAATAAAAAAACAACCATAGAAACGCAGCTGAAATTGTCAAAATTATTTCTACAGATTATAGACAACATTATCGACTTTGAAATTGAAAGGAATGCTGTTCATCTGACTCCTTTGAGGGCTGTTGCAGTGGTAATCTATAAAAAAAAAAAAAATAGTCGTTTAATATTCCGGGCTGTTCTTGTTCGCAAAAACCAAGGGCGAAATTGTCAACCCCTTGGCAACCTTTCATTATGTCAACCCCTGGTAACCTTCAACTAACCATGGGGTGAGAAAGAAGACCCGGAATAAACATTAATTTTTTTTACTGTTTTTTTTTTCTGTGTTTCTTTACTTGTGGTAATTCAATACAATGCATTTTTTTCGCCTGTGTTTTCGACATAACAATATACTATATGAAACATGAACTGGCCTCACCGCTCATATCTGGAAACACAAAGTAATGAGATGTGGTTTTTTTTTTCGTAAATAATAAATAACTTAATCTCCAACATCGTACTTGGACATGATTTTTTCTAATGAAATGTTTAATGGTCATCTTTATTTTCGAATGTTACAAAAACAAAGTAACCTTTCTGCAATTGCCAGTATCAGCCCCAAAGAACGAAACACCTCATTAAAGGAATCATTATCATAGAAATGATGAAATTCTACGTAATCAAATTGAATCATTAGTCGGGTAATCAGTCTAATAATCGGTTTCTGTTTGCCAGGTTCTCCTCTTTTTTTTCCAACGGTTTACTTAAGAGATTTGTCAAAATGTTGTAATATTGGTCTTTTTCTGTTTTTAACTTACAATTTTTCTTCTTTCACATGTTTTCCCGCTCTTTGTTTTCGGTCGATCTAAATTATCGACTTTCTCCATTCTTTTCTTCTTCCCTGGACTCAACGTTTGTGACATAGATCTCACGGATTGAGGTGTGCTTTAAATACTGTTGTTGAATCTATTGAAATTACTTGTTTCGACAGGGAAGGATTATCAAAAAGGCAAACTAGGCAACTGTTTAGGAGCCCAATTTTTTTTTTGGGGGGGGGGGGGGGTTGCCGCATTTTTGAGGTCATCTTAATTTGTACCTTCGTTTGATTTCTAAGAATTGCGTACGCGAACTTATTCATATTAAAATGAAGAACCGTTTAAATTTCTGATCATAATTCGCAGAATATTTCTTCATATTTCCAATTTTTCTTACAAATCAGCGAGGTTCAATTTGTTTCGTAGTGGACTGCTTAACTTCCATGTTAACAGTTCAGAAAATTCCTTCTTAGAGCATTTAGATTCTATTAAAAAGTTTTGATTTTTTTGCTATATTAATTATTTGTAAATTGAAATTATTAATTTTCTCATATACAAGTTACTGAATCCAATTCTTTTAAAGATAATCCTCAATTGTTTTGTTACTTCAATTTTTCTTAATATGCGTTGCTTATAACTGCGCTTATAATTAAACTAAAATCCATTCTCTCTCTTTATATGTAATGATATTTTAACTCTAATTTCAATTTAATTAATTTTCAAGATTTTATCTTAATTTAGCCCATAGTAACTTTATTCTAAAATATTCTCTTATTTCGTGATCCAATTCCACTGTCTCTACTTAATTAATTCAAGAGAGGCTTTGTTAAATTGTTGACTCAGCTAAAAGTCGAACTTTCCCACACTCTGCGTGAAGAGCCAAAATACCGCTGATGAGGCAAATTCTTTTTTAAAATCTCCCTGTGTTTCCCCTGCCTTCTCCACGCGTGTAACGAAAATCCCTATGGAAATCTCGAAATATATTAGCGCTATGAAGAAATGTTTTCCCTATCAAAATCATAGGTTATATAAGACCAGGGATAAAATGTCCAAGAGCTTTTTTTCCTCATTCCTTTTCTGTGTCGTTCTGTGTGCTCATCGCTTGTACATATGCCTGCTTCTTAAAAATGAAATAAAACGACGTCACGAAATAGCAAGTCTCTTCACTGTCTTCAAACTGCATTCTGCTTC